>JAAOAT010000020.1:0-55923 GCA_013186855.1 Fusarium ramigenum | reverse complement strand
CTTGAAGGGGGAACGGTAGAGAAACCTTGTCCGAAAGCAATACCTGTTGGATGAAAGGCTAACTGAACGTCTGTTTCGTTTACGTATCGCGGGTCTTCGATGGCTTCTTCATCGCGGTGTTCATCTCCAGAGGAGCACTCGTCAATATCGCGGTTGAGAATCTCCTCCACATTTGGAGTCGGGTCGATGAACGGCGGCGGAAATGTAAGATCGTCTGGAATAAAATCAGCAAAGATAGAATGTCGTCTTCCTCGACGTTCCCCGTCGGGATTAAACGGTGAGCTCGTAGGTAGCGACATGTTGCTTAACCAGCGAGAGTCAACAACGCGCGATGGAAGAACTCCAAAGCTAGAGGTGGTGATGTTTTTACATCATCTCAACGAACACAATGACGTGATCCCAAAAGTGAGATAACAAAGTCGGTGAAAGATATCTGATGTCAATTGATAACGACTCACACCCTCTACAGGGCGCCACAAACCGACCAGTGGCATGCCAACTGCTGCAAACGATGACACCCTCAGGCTAGACCCCGCAGCACAATGACATGCATCCTCACTGCGGATGTGCCACTAATCAAGGTTCAGGCCCGGACGGTTTGCCCCGAAGATAAGATGTTGGTGTGTTGCACCCAGAAACGGTTGGGGTGAAGTCATTTGTGAGATGGATGGATCTAGATTCTTTACTGATCGGCGCTTTTTTTGGTGTTTTTTGACGATTGGTGCAGCCACTGGTTTTCACGTGCGGCGATCATTGGTTAGTGGCTCATTCGACGAAGAATTGATTGGAAAACGTACGAAGGATAATTGTCTGACTTCATCTTCAGAACAAAAAAGGCTGTGCATTTTGTCAATACCACCACGTTCTACAATATAGCCAATTGTACTTGATTTTATAATTAGATCATGATTTACAAAGAGTACCAATGAATCTACAGAGATTCCATTAATTTATGTTACAATTCAGACACCTTTCACATGCTTCAGGAATTGTGTAGGAAGGATTGGTAACAACCACGACTTGTTCAGTGAAATGACTAAAGAAGAAGCCCGCAATGTGCGAGCAGTACAAGCAGATTACAATATCTGAATCTGTTCCTCCCATTATGCATATAACCAACAGTGTCCTTTCGTACCTCAACCAATCAATACCCGCACTAATGCTGTCCTCGATGTCGTAGATATTCTACCCATGATCCTAAAACCGTAGCACTCGAGCATTTCGTTAGGGCCGCACAGCAGCCTCCAAGCGGAACGCGGGGATGCCTGTTGCCATGAGATATTTCAGCGGCGAGACTGCGCCATCTGCCGCAAACCGGTTATACAAATTCCCGTCGCCGTCAGCCTCGTCAGTTGTAAGAACGACAGGCTTTTGATCAGGATCGCCAAAAAGAAAGCAAGGAAGGAGGGAGTTTCCCCAGAGACCGTAGAAGTCTGCTCGGCTCACTTGTACTATGGTTAGCTATTGGGTTCTTTATATGATCGGTCAAAATGACTTACTGCTGCCGGCTTCGCTAATAACAAGACCTCGAGCAATGGTACTCTTCCATTGGGGAATCGGAAATGTTTCTGTGTCAGCAGGATGGACGCAAAGAAAATCCGCCTGGCCCATTAATTGAAAAAACACATCCTTGATGTTTATAATAGGGGTGGCGGTGGCGGCATATGTCGCAGGATCCATCTGCCCAGTCACCCACTGTCTTTGTCAGTATGGCTCCAGCATTTGTTAACTAATCAAAAATGGCACTTTACCTGACGTAGATGCAACATATCGGGGCGCGTGTCGATCTCGGCCTGGAGCTTTACCAGGCCTGGTTTCGAGTCTTCGTCGAGTGGTGGTACGGCGCTTGAGCGCATGACTACCAAGAACCAGTATGTCAAGGATAGATGAAGCTTCCAATGACTTTGGTCGGCAAACTCGTCCCTACGGGCGGTCCAGTCAAGATTCTCAGAGTACCTCACTAGCTTAATAACAGCGTTGAGTTCATCCCCAGGCTTGTACATTCGGACCACCATTCGATGGTGGCATCGCTTAGGATCACCCGCAGGCATTACGGTGTTGTACCGTGCGGCGACGGCTCTTGCTCTTCGATCCAGCCGGTCGGCCAAGCTATCGATCGCCTCATGAGAAGGGCCAGAGCATAGAATCTGCCCCAGCTGGACTTCCATCGCCAGAGCTGCGGCAGCTCCCAATGTTGTCGTTCCGGATCCCGATGGCTGTGAGGATTCATTAGCATCAATCTGCGGTGGATACAAAGTGAAATGAAGGACTTACGCCGATGATGAGACCAATGTTGAGCTCACGGCCCAGTAAGTACTCGCGAAAGCGCTGTAGGTCATGGTAGCCTGCCTCTTCAGTAATGCATTGCATCAAGTAACGGTCGTCGTACAGTCGGTAGCACATACTCGGAAGAGCGCCAATGCTCAAGCCGGTCCAGTCCTGGGATAACACTTCGTAAAAGCCGGTACCGCGAAGAACGGCCCTGTGAGCCATCGTCTGGGTCAGTACCGTAAAGTACAGCTTAACTTGGTCTGCACTGAGCGTACGCGGATCTAGGACGTTTCCTGCATTGTTCAAGGCCATGCCCCACGCTTGTCGATTTGTTGGCTGGTCGGTTGGTTTGAAGATACGCATGTTCTTGACCTTCCGCTCTACTTCTGCCATTCCTGCATCAAAAACGAGGGATACGACATTCTAGTTCTGTAATCTCCTTTCGAGGGCTTCGATGGCGGTTCTTCGATCGGGATAGTGGCGCACACCAACTCGGGGGACGGAGGCTGTGCGTACGCGAATGATCAGGTCTTGGCCGTCGGTCAGATGCGCTCGTAGCTCTGGCGCCAACTTGTCGTTTTCCATGATCCTCCCGGCCCTGAAAAGTACAATCGTTAGTTCATGTTTTAAGGCTCAGTGTAGAACTTCAACTAACCAGAGGGCTGGCCCAGTATGGCCGGGAGTAACAACATCGTAAATCTTCACCTTGAGAAGAGGGTTGGCCGCCAGCCGCGGCCAAGCGTGACGATGCCGGTCGCTCCATACCTTGGAGGCTGGAATCACAAGATGTGCGGCTGCGCCTGGTGGGACTGGACCATTAGGAGAGACGAAGTAGGCGAGCCGTCGTTCCTCGGCAATCTGTAGTCACGTAAGCCCCTATTCTTGTAGGTCTTATGATGTGGTGCATACCGTCTCCGCCTCACGGTGGACCCAGAGAGTGTCTTGAATGACACTCTGGTTGATGGCGGTAATGTGAGCGTCATCAGTATCGAAACTACCATGTTCATTAGTACACGCAGTGATCGAAGTGAACGGGCTTACTGACGAATAGCAAGCCGGAAATGGGCCGCCTTGGTTCTCATCCACAAGTGTCTTCATTTGCTGCACGTCAACTGGCTGGTACGCGTAACCATAGGTAAATGGCCCGGGGAGGTTTTGGTCCCCCATGATCTCCTTGCAAATGCCGATAGGAAGTTCAACGACGAAAGAGAAGGCGCGCTGATGTAGCACCTCTAGGAACGATACACCGTCGATCCTCCCGTGGTAGTTCACCCAGGCTTGAAGTTTAGGGTCGGGAGAGTTGAAGTATTCTTTTCTGTATCCCTCGATCGTTGGATTGGATGAATCGTTTAGCTTCACGACGAGGTAAGTAAAGCCCTGCCAGTCTTGGACTTTCGGGAATTGGTCTTTTATCTCTTCTGGCACTGGCAGATGATTGCAGGAAGTTTTACCGCGCGGAAACTTCACTGTAACGGTGTAGTCCGACAGGATAGGTTTATCGGTGATCGGGTCGTCTGGAATCAAACGTCAGATGTGCACGCCAGGGGTTATTGAACCTTGATACTTACATGCGAAACATACACCCTTGCCCTCCTTTTCACTCGCGACCTGGCCAGGATCACGAGGAAAGGTCAAGGTGAACCCAAAGTAAGGATTCGCACAAGGAGGGTTGGCCGTTCCCACACGTGCTTCGATCTTTGTGCGAAAACCAAGACTAGGCGTTCCAGCAATGACTGTGCCGGCGTCGCCGAAACTTGGATCAAGTCAGCATTGAACTTTGTGAGAAGGGGGAGAGACGAACAGCAAGGCACAAGGCTTCATTTGAGACTCGTAGGACATTTTGAGGAGTTACTTGCTCTGCGCTGTTGTTGTTGTTGTTGTGGGCTCAGGAAGTAGGTTGCTGGGATTAGATGGGATGAAAGAAAGATTCATACCAGGTTGAGGTCGCAAAGAACGATTTCGTATGGGTTGCTAGACAGTAGCCAGTGTCAAGTAAACAATCCGATGCCAGTGGAACAGACTGTAGTGGGGTTGCACCAGCATCTCCCCTACTGGTAGAAATTGACAGCAGTGATGGGTCTGATGTATTAAACCATGGCAGAGTTCTTTGCGCTCGACTTGATCATGGCTTACAGATCTAGTGATACTGCTTCTACGATAATTCACGGAATCTCTAGGGGTACTGTCAACAATTAGTCACCTGCAGTGGCAGAATGAAGAACACATGGCACGAGTTCACCGCAGCAAAGACGTGTTCAGGTGTCAGTCATGTCAGGATGTTGCTGGCTCAACCAATCATAAGAATCATGCCTTTTGTCGTAGAGCACCCTGTAACATGGACAAACACAAAATACAAAACCTATAGCCAAATAGAGTGTTTGTTCCTTCGCTGGCATTTCTTAACCTCTTGGCTTGGCATGAGGTGCTGTTTTGCAAGTCTACGACTTCAAGCAGTATTCATTTCCTTACTGTTGACCGTTACCATAACTTATGTCTGAACTTCTCTGTTCCGGTACCCATGTTCCGGTGTCGTCTACAGAACATTGCACGGTTCACTTGGGCCCACGTTCACGGTGAGGGAAGAGCCGGATACAAACGTCTGAATACGTTTCGATCTGCTTATTTGTGCTTCCTAACGAGTCGGCAATTTCTAAATCTCTTGGCTTTTGAGTCGTGAAGAGCTATGCAGGAGATGCTTGATGTAAGATTCATGAATCTGTGGCTAGCAAGGGGTATATACAGCGACAATGAGTGTGGTCTAAAGTTGTGGTGAGCAGAGCCTTTGCAGATCATAGTGCAGTCTTCAGGTTTTGGTGTGTCCTGCGATTAAGTCTGAGGTGACTTTCTTCAGTGGTTCCATCACGCATCATGTGACACCGCGGAGTGACTGTCACCCTCCGGCTGCAGCGAGGAGTTCTCTCCACATTCGGAGTCTACACACATTGTGTGGGTTGGCAATATTCCATAACCTGACTTGACGAGAACCTTAAGGAAGTCGCAGAGCCTTCGATGGGAAGGTCAAGCGTGAGGAACAAACGCGTTTCTATCGCCGTATCAGGGTGGGTGGACGAAGAGTCAAGGGGCGTCAGAATGGGGGCTCACTTTCCCTTGTCCAAATTGTACTTCGTGTAATTGGTTACAGAAGAATGGCTTCAGTCCTTCTGCGTTTCTCTATTTTATTGAGTTCCTACTGGGGGCCACTTTCATTGTTTGCGATCATTTCGATCTGTGAACTTAGTGTGAGGGGACGAACAGACAAGGGAGCGTCTCGATTGGAGTTTGACCGTTCGCCAGCATAGGGGCAAGAACATGGCAGTAGGCTCTCCTTGTGCATATATCAAGTGGCTTTCAAGGCAATCTTGGGCTGTGCCGTAGAGTGTACCTCGTTGTGGGCTCATGTCCAACCGCCCAAGGTTACCTCGAATCTCATGGTTGCCAGTGCCCTGATGCTCTGCCGGATCAATGCCCACTGTAACTCGTTTCATTGCCGTTCCCCTCCTTATGAGAGCATCCTGAGGCAAGATGCCAGGAAGCCAAGGAAGAGCAACCAGCTGAGCCCTCATCCAAAAGGGGCATGGTGCAGTCTCGCAACGTCCTGCCCTCTCTCTGCCACTGGCAGCCTTCCAGCATCTTCTTTCCCAATCCATGGGAAGCCCTAACCGCTTCCACCGAGTTCTTCCCCGCACAAAACTCCTTTCCCCTCTCTTGATCTTCGAACGAAACCTCCTCCCCTTCATTTCTTACCTTGTGTTCACTCCACCAAGCCAGCACTTTGCTGTGCACTCATCATCATTATCCCCCGTCACCATCACGCGCCGTCACTCCCTCAGTGCATGCGAGCTCTTGGCCTCTGATGTCGAGAATAAGCACCGAATCTCGCTCAAATTTAGTTGAGCTACATCCAGTATGTCGACTGATCCAGTGAAAAGAGGGCTCAAGCTGACTCCGTCCCAAACAGAGTAACTCCCAACCCATTACTCTCCGAAATCCCCTCTCCCCCTTTATCTCTTCCCAAATTCCCTTCCACCTCAACCGGCTCCTCTCGTCTTCCATCGCCAGATCTCGCGCTCCTCGAGACACTGGGAATCTTCCCGTGTTGCGGCGGGTAAAGACTTGGATGATGCAACTGAACGACGAATGGTTTTGGGTCTAGCCAGCGGCCAGCCATCCACAGAGCCCATCTGCCTGCACTCCAGGCCCGCTGTTTGAACCCCCTCCTGTGACTTTTGGCAGCCTTGTTCCACACAAGGAGGGGTCCTGCTGGTCCAGTTCACGATAACCCATTCCGAGACCCTCCCCGCGTCTTCATCCAAGTCGATGTCCGCTACTGTCTCTCAAGAAAGCAAGCTAAGTACTTGCGCTTCTTCGAGTCGCACGGCGACTTGTGGCAGATTTTTGGATCCGTCATTCGTCCCTGCCACGGACCTCGAACGAAGATGGGACCACCTCCATCGGATTCGCCAATCCCCAACGCGTTTGGACGGCTGATCCCGCCGTATTTGTAGGCGGTCGAGTAAGGCACGCGGAAGAAGAAGGCCAAGAGTTGCCTCATCCGACGTCGCCACCTATCCGAGGAGAACTTGAAGCGTAACCTCTTGTACCAGGCCAAGCTCGTGTGTGAGGCGCGTNNGTGGGGACTATCAGCTCAAAACAACACTTCTCAATCAACAACAGCCAACCAACCAATGGCACCAACGATCTTGTGAACTTGAAGATGTGGTTGGCACCAGGAAGGGTCTTGGGAGTTAGGAGTCGCAGCTCTGAAGAAGGTCCCGCACGCCAAGTGCCAAGACGGCCACTCTCAAAAGTTCAGTTTGGCTGAAAGATGGTTAGGGCTTTGAACAGGTGGCAGTAGTAAGACCCGGAGCATTACATTTGTAACATCGGAACGCCTGAGCTATTGCAGCAGAGGGAGGGTTTGGGGGAGCGGCCCGGACTGCGTAAACACAGGTATCCCCGGTACGCTGTCACGCCGGAGGGTGCAGTTTTGTGGAGGGCAAGGAGGGAGGTGGAGGCTCCGACACGGAGCCATCCACGTCTATTCACAGGCGGTATACAGCGAGATCACTCCGATGAAGGACCAGGCCACAGAGTATATGAAGGGGGCGGTGATTATAAGCTCTCAGTCACAGGTCTCAACTGCAAATAACGCATTAAGCTCACATAAATGAGTATATGAACGAGTCTGTTCCCGCACATGGATGCCTGCGTGATGCCAAATAAACAAGTAAGCGTGACGTTTAATTACAAGATGTGAAAAGTCCCGTGCGTGTGCTCCAAGTAAGAGAAACGGGCAGAATGACTGTGGCCTGTGTGTGATTGACTGTCGAGTGGTTGTGACGAGGCAGCCTGTGGAGTCACATGAATCATCTTCAACTCCTACCACCGAGACCCAGCTTCCACTCAGGCTTCTTCCCCAGCAGACGTTCCACTCAATCCTTGCAAGCACAATCTGATTACTTCTGATAGCCTTTTTGGTCTCAATGTCTCTTAGTTGCTCATATCTGTACAACAATTCTTCCCTTGAACGCCGCATCCTCATAAATATCAACAATGTCCGGAATCTTCTCAAACGACAACACAGTCAAACGCGACCTGACGCCCGCCTCCTCCACGACCTTCATCATCCTCTCCGTCGCAGCTCTCCCCGCCACGTAACTCCCCTTGATCGTCAACTCCCGAAACACAATGGGCGCCGCGTCGAATTGCCACGACTTCTGCGGAAGCCCAAGTATTCCCAACGTCCCCTTAATCCTGAGAATATTTAGCGCCCATCGATTCGCTTCCAAAGATGGCGTGCAGACAACAGCTGCTGCAATGCCCTCGCCGTTTGTGAAGTCGTAGATCGCTTTTGATGCGGCTGCGGTGTCGGAAGAGTCGACAACAAGGTCAGGTCTCAACGAAGGGTTCTCCACGTCTGATGCTAACTGTCGACCAGCTTCTCTGCTATCCACCGCGACGACCTTGAACCCGAGAGCTTTTGCGAACTGCACACCCAAGTGCCCGAGCCCACCGATACCCACGATCGCTATCGTTCCCCCCTTAGCCACTCCGGCTGTGGCGCCCTCAAGACTTCCCCAGACTGTTGCTCCCGCACAAGTGAGCGGCGCAGCTTGCTCAAACGAGATCGAGTCCGGCAGCTTCACAGTTGTCTCCGGATCAGCAGACGCGTACTCCGCAAACCCTCCATCGTGCAAGAAGCCCGCTGTTTCGCGGTTGTCACAGAATCTAGGGTCAAGCTCTTCGCCTCTTCTTTGCGTCAAGCGACATCCTACACATGCTCCGCAAGCATGTTTGAAGTTGAGGACGCCAACACGATCGCCGACTTTGAGGTCTCCCTCGTAGCTGCTCCCGAGTCTTGCCACAACGCCGGCTATTTCATGAGATGGGATCAGACCAATTGGCGCTGGTTTCTCGAACTCGCCTTGCAATGCTTGCAGATCTGAGTGGCAGAATCCCGCGGCGTGTACCCGCACTAGAATGTCTGTGTCTCGGATGGAGGGCACCGGGCGGTCTCCTAAGGCATACGGTTTGTTATACTGGGTATTGTCAGCACTCGTCCATTGTGGCTAATTCTTTGCAGCCATGCTCACCTCTGCGATGTAGGCCGCTCTCATCTGAGATGGTAAAGCTTCGTCGGACCCCATTGCGTTTGCTTCTCTGGGTGTTGAAATAGACTGAGTAAAGAATACCCTAAGCTTACCCTAAATTTACCTAATATTTTCATCGCTTTAGGTCAAGGTCCTCAGCTTTCTTTCCTCCCCTAGGCTGGGCTCTGTCGCCACATTGTCTGTCCCATCAAGACCCGCCATGTCATGATGTTGGAGTACCCCAACAGGGATCTTGGGGTAAGTCTCCAGCCATGGTCAAGATACTCCAACAGCTTGAGTGGACCACGAAGCGGGTTGACCGTTGAGATTAACAATCAATGTCTTTAGAAATGGAATGATGGTATTGCTTTATCTATGTTGATAAACTGATAAGTTTGTCTCTAGACTGTGATTGTCTTGGCTAGTACGTTTCGACACCTCCCTCACGCCATCCCGCCTCGATCGACGCCGCAACCATGTCTGTGTTCTTCAAGGAGATTCTACCGTAGGTCAACTTCCAAGCCGGGCTCACAGAACAAGACAAGATACTAACATTCTGTCCAGTGGTAACCCTGTTCAGGCAGGCGATGTCGAGGCCCTACTTGACCCCCTCAACCTTACGATCCGTCCCGAAGAGTCATCAGAATACCAGCTCCTTCTCGCAGCAGTTCACGACTGCGCAGAACGAGTCTCCAATCTTCCCGACTATCAGCCTGTCCCGGATACCGCAAGATTCCCCCGTCAAAACATCCACCTTCCCGAAGACCACGAGCAAAGCTACGGTCATGCCTGGGCGCACCGTTTCATCATCGAGGGCGACAAGTCCTCGCGCTCAGCATTGGCGGGCAAGTCTGTTTGTCTGAAAGACTGTATCGCCGTCGCTGGTGTGCCGCAATTCTTTGGAAGCGATGCATTTCCCGCTTGGAAGCCGTCAACTGATGCGACTGTTGTCACGAGAGTTCTTGAAGCTGGAGCCGTGATTACGGGAACAGCGACGTGTGAAAACTTCTGCAACTCGACATCCTCCTTCACGAGTGCGCAGGGCACAATCGACAACCCGCGCAAAGCAGGGTATTCGGCCGGCGGCAGCACTTCTGGCGGCGCGGCTCTTGTCACAGGCGGTCTCGCCGACATTGCTATTGGTACAGACCAAGGCGGTAGCATCCGTGTACCAGCCTCGCTGTGCGGTTGTGTTGGGTTCAAGCCAACACATGGACTTGTCCCATATACAGGTATCACGAGTGGCGATCAGATTGATGACCACGCTGGACCACTGGCTAGAACAGTTGACGAAGTTGCTGCTTGCCTCGACGTCATCGCGGGCTACGATGGCATTGACGACCGATCACTTGGAGCACCATCGCCTGGATCATTTAACTACCTGGATTCATTGGCCGGTGCAACCGTCAAGGGCCTCCGAATCGGCGTTTTGAAAGAAGGTTACTACAATGATCTGGTACAACCAGGCGTGAAGCAGACTTTCTTCGACACCATCAATAGGCTCAAATCGCTCGGTGCAAATGTCGAGGAAGTATCGATTCCCCTCCACAAAGAAGGCCCTTCAATATGGACAATCCAGCAACGCATATCCGGGTCAGCTGGCATCCTGGGCCAAGCCAACGGTCGCCGAGGTCTCTACCTGACCGAGTTCGAGCAAGCCCGTCTACCATGGACATCTTCTGAATTCGAGAAGCTCTTCCCATCCACCAAGAACACCGTCATCAACGGCATCTATCTCTCGCGCAACTTCCCCGGTCTCTACGCAAAGACAGTCAACATCGGTCGCCAAATACGCGATGCATACGAAGCAAAGTTCAAAGAATACGACGTCATCATCATGCCGACAACACCCTTCGTCGCACCGCGTCACGGCTCACGAGAGTCTGTGCTCAAGTCTTTCGAGCCAAGCATCGGGATGACGAACAACACTGCCATCTTCAACGTCACGGGTAACCCTGCTCTGTCGCTTCCTGTTGGTTGGTCAGAGGCTGTTGATGATGAGAGTGTTTTGTTGCCTGTTGGGTTACAGATTGTTGGTGGTCTTTGGCAGGAGAAGAAGGTTTTGAACGTTGCGAAGGCGTTGGAGAGTAGTTTTGATTGGGAGCAGGAGGGGAAGTCTACGCTTGAAGAGACGGAGGATGTGCTGAATGAGGTCCGACGCGTTAGAGAATCTTCGCATCTGTAAAGCCGGTATTTGGTGTCTGTAGAAGGGGTAGTATTTTGTTGCTATGCATATTACATTTGAACATTGACCGCGTGTGCTCGTTGAACTTTGCATGACTACAAGTTTCTAAACTCCACCTTGACCTTCAGAATCCCATCTCGTCTTAGTCCAAAGCTGCCAACATCACTTTGTAATTTCTCGAGCGTTTGCAAACCATCTCGATGAAGTTGGCCGTTTTCCAGGATGATATGCAACTAACGCGTTACTGTGCTATCCTCGCCTATTTCTGTTAGTTGATTATCACCCCGCCAAAGATAACGCTAGCAGACCCTACTCCAAGCCCGCCCCACTCACGACTCCATGATAAACCAAGGTACTCCATTCGCCTCCTCCATCACCATTCCTCTCCAACTCTTGGAGTCACTATTGCAGAATGGGTGACAATATCGGCACGTACGAGACTCCAAACAAGCGACAAAGAGTGGGTTACAATGGAGCTAGAGCCAATATACGCATGTGCCCACATTGCGGGCGCACCTTCAAGAGAACAGAGCATCTCGAGAGGCACGTCAGAACACGTGAGTCTCGCTATCTGATCAAGACAGGGTAGCTGGCTAATGGGAGGGTGTATGAGTAGATACCAAAGAGAAGCCGTTTCTGTGTCATTGCGGTGCGTCATTTGCGAGACGTGACTTGCTCACGCGTCATCAGAGGCTAGCAGAGCATGAGGGCGATGTCCCGTCGCCTGAACCTGCGCAACGGAATGTGACTGTAGTACAGCAGAGGAATGACAGCATCGGTGACCCAGACTTGGCAGCAGCTGTGTCATTATCAGGCCTAAGTGTTGACCCATGGTTCTGTGCGAGACCACAGCAGCCCATGCAGCTCCCTGTTGCTCTTCCCCAGGCAGCGGATGAACAAGTGCAACACCAACCAAGTGCAGACGATGGTCAATTCGTTCCCAACTTTCTGTCACCACAGATGCTCGACAGCGGTCAGTCCCCTCAGACCTTTGTTTCGCATGAACACAGCTGACTCAGAAAGGCGTCGACTTTGACACTCACTTCCGCGAGTTCACCAGTTTCCTTGACGGTGTTGGACTCTCTGCCGAGTGGAGCCCTTTCTTTGGCGACCCTGACAGACATGAGGAACCACCTATCGATCCCGCTCTTACACAAGACAATGATGGAGAGACTTCGCCTCGACAAGCGGCTCCAACCCGGGCTGGAACACCGTTCAGCTCTTGGCTTCCTTCTGCACCCACGGGTAACCGTATATCCAATTATGTCTCTGACACAGACAGTAAGTCTTCGCTTCAGGCTTTGATCGAGGTCATCGCTCACACAGACAGATCCAAGGGCCATTGACCCCGAAACACGACCGTTCAAGGTCACTGAAGAGCAAAGATCGAAGCTCAAAGCATCCATCCTTGACTACTCCCATCTCCTTGACCCCGCTTTCTGTGTTCCTTCGAGACACGCTCTCACCCGTTACGTGACCTCTTTCTTCGGCGGCTTTCATACGCATATGCCATTCATCCACATCCCAACCTGGCAGATCAACGACCACTCACCTGAGCTGATTTTCGGCATCGCTGCCATCGGAGCGCAGTACTGCTTCGAGTCGAAAATCTCGGAGAGGTTATTCTTCGCTGGGAAAGCGCTGCTGATGGAAAGGCTGAGGAAGGGCTCAGACTCATTTGGCCTCTCAACGCTTCCCATAACTCATGTCACTTCACAGAATGGTCGTCGTGGCGATATGGAGGCCGATTCGGCAGTTGAGACCATCAGGGCCTTGATCACGCTCATGGGCTTTGCGACTTGGGAGCCGAAAGCACCCATGGTGCAGGAGTCCTTCGTGTTACAAGGCATTCTCACACAATTCCTTCGAAACTCTGGTCTTGAAGACGTCGAAGAGCCCTCATCGCCAACGCCATCAGATCAGCCAAGCGACGGCAACTCACTGTGGCACGAGTGGAAGACGTGGATCAAGCAAGAGTCAAACCGGCGCTCCAAGCTCATCGGCTTCTCATTCCTTCATACTCACAGCATCGCATACAATGTCTACCCAACTCTCCGTAGCACCGAGATCGGTCTTCGCTTGCCGTGCTCCACGAAGGAATGGAAAGCCCCGACACCAGCGTTATGGCGCGCTGCAACCAAAGAGATTCAAGAGCCACAGCTGTTCTTCCGAGAAGCGCTATCATTACTTCTTAAGAACAAGAGTGACACTGCGCCATTGTTGCCGATCCCTACGCCACTAGGCAATTATGTCCTGCTCCATGGACTACTGCAGAGAATACACATCGTGCGAGATCTGAGCCTTCCAGTAACCAACTCGGCTGTCCTTCCTAGTGAAGAAGTTGAGAAGCTCGAGCGAGGGTTGCGCTCGTGGACTTCGTGCTGGCAACAAGCACCAGAGTCAACCCTCGACCCAAACAACGAGAACGGGCCGATCCCCTTCACTTCCAGTTCTCTTCTGTCGCTAGCTTATGTCCGCATATATCTGCACTTGGGCCCTTACAGACAGCTTGAGACACGAGATCCCCAACGCATCGCCAATGCCATCGCTAGCAGTCCCGATATCGAGCGAAGTGATGGCGTTATTGCCGCACTACTCTATTCTGCGCACATGATCGGCATCCCAGTCCGACTTGGAGTTGATCGAGTCGCTCGAAGCCAAGCCTTCTTCTGGAGTGTGAGACACTCACTTTCCGGGCTTGACTGTGCAGTGTTGTTGAGCAAGTGGCTATCGAAACTTGGAGAAACGGTTGCCGAGCACCCGCTTAGTGGTAAGTCTACTTTTCATTCGAAGCCATGATACTTGATACTAATAGATATCTCAGATAGCGAAGACAGGATCTTGCATTGGGTCAGATGCATCGTCGAGGAAGCATACACGGTCGTCGATTTTGACCAAGGCGTTGACACGGATCATCCCAGTCTTCTGGACTTCCGACATCCGAGCAACTTATGCCTGGCAGTTCTAAAGATATGGGCGCATTTCTTCAAGAGTAACACGCAATGGCCTTTCATCAACATCATCGGAGTTGGGCTGGAAAAGTATCGGGAAATACTTATTCACAAGAACTTCGCTTAATCTTTTGCTCGCGGGTTCTGAAAACGCTTTATTTGTTCTTACGAATGATACCCTACTTCTGTTCCTGAGCCTTGGGCATAACAGCTCCCTTTGGTGGCTTATTCTTCTTTTTGAACTCATCACACATCTGCTCCATCGTCACCCATTCAACACCTTCATGCTTGTTGATATACTCGATCAATCTGTTCGTCTTCAGCTTTGGTACAGTTAACGATGACAACGTCTCTTACCTCTCGTGCATCAGCAGAGCATGCGGTCGACCGGAAACATCCGGATGAACTGTGAGAGGAAACACGCAGATCTCGTCGGGATCATCGGCGTATTCGCGGTAGAAGTAGTCAAAGTGGTCTCGCCACAGGTCTTCAACATCACGAGAGTTGACCCAGCCGTGACTATTGGGGGCGTCTTTGATGAACATCATGGGGGGAAGGCTATTGCAGTGTCAGAATAATTCTCGGTAGCACTTTAGCAAGCGGTGTTGACATACTATGATGAATGTTAGCGCTTGCGTCTTGAACCAATCCAATGACTGCTGAGACTCACCTCATCTAGATACCAGTTTGCGGGAATCTCAACAAGCCCTGTATCCTGTCCCTTGACTAACGGTTTCATCCAAGTCTCGGCCTTTTGCTTGTAATCAATTTTGGTCCAGCTATCATTAGTTCGTAGCCAGTACATATGACAATCATCATGAGACATTGAGTGATCATACTCAATGCCATAGCTCAGCATCAGATCAACGCCCTCCTTGCTAGTCTCCCACCAAGGAGCGACACTTCCGCGGGGAGGTTTGCCGCAGAACTCTGTGAGCATCTTGTGAGTCTTTTCCAAGACATCCCGTTGTTGCTCTAGTGTCATGTCGGAAGGATTTTCATGAGAGTAGCCTATCGGACAATCGTGAGTTGCAGGGGTCAATGTGAGGTAGTCATATCACGAACCGTGAAGCCCTATTTCATGCCCAGCATCACGGACCATGGCGCATTCTTCAGGGAAAGTCTCAAGACTGTGGCCAGGGATGAACCATGTCGCCTTGATGTTGTACTTGTCGAACAACTTCAGCATTCGACGGGTTCCGTGTGTTCCTGCGAACAGGCCACGGGAGATATCGCTGGGTGAGTCTTCACCTCCATAGGAGCCGAGCCAGCCAGCAACGGCATCAACATCGACTCCATACGAGCACAGAATACGCTTAGGCATAGTGGTGTTGACTTTGTGACAGTGGGAAGGAGTGGGGATCAATTGTTGAATGGACCACGATATGCAGTGCAATAATGATGTGAACAATCTCCAGGAAGTCAAGCAGTTCAGATAGCTCTGGCTAGAAATACGTCAAGGTTCTAGACTAGACCCTCAAAAATACGCATGCGGCAGTCTCCCCGCGTCTCCAACCCAAAGATTACACCAATACCGATAACCAAGAGGGGTAATGACGCTTATCGTCATCCAACTTATCATGGGGTATCATTCACCCCAGAACTAATCCCACGCTAGTCTCCAACTCCAACGCTATGCTCCAACTCTCTTATCACTCTACGAGTCAGGATCTTCCCCAGAGTTTTACAGGGGCTGTTTTCTCTACCCCAGACCTTATCATTGGACTTTGATGAAGCATCCGATATTGCTGGGTTCTTGATAAAGTTGATCTTGGCGAGGACTGCCGGTGTTGATCGACAAGTGATAATAGACAGGTCGATCCCACCGTTTCGAGTCCTGCATCAATCCATCTTGTTTTCCTTCTTCATCTTTCATAAACATTACTTCGACCAATATGAGTTCTTCTGAAGGAGAGAAAGGCGAGAAGCAGGCTGGTGGTATGCTCAGCAATGGAAGCATTGAGCTTGGAAGACAAGAGGGTGTTGATGATGGAGAGGTCTTTCAGAAAATTCCTGGCAAGGTTGACTTCCGCACTGTTGGGTGGATTCAGGCCTCTGTCATCTTCCTGAAGGGTGAGTTAATGCAGCATACATGTCTTTGAAGCTTAGGCTAACTATTCTAGTCATCTTTGCAACTGGTGTGCTTACAATTCCGAGCGCCATGTTCGTCCTTGGAGCTCTCCCAGGTGCAATTAACGTTCTCGGGTGGCAAGGTCTCAACACCTACTGTGCCATTGTCCAAGGAAACTTCCGAAACAGGCACGCAGGTTGTCACAGCATCGCCGATATGGCGAATGTTGTCGGCGGCACTTGGCTAAAGGGTAAGAGAACCTGGCTGTATTATATGCACAAAGACTGATAGTTACTGTCTCAGAGGTCGTTGGAGTTCTGTTCCTCGTCACATACGCCATTGTTGGTGCTTCAGGTATCTTTGGTACTTCGGTGGCACTCAATGTCCTTAGCAACCATGCTATCTGCACCAATTGGTTCATGTTGGTAGCCACAATCGCAGTTCTCATCCTCGCAAGTGTCCGCAAGTTTGAGAACATTGCGTGGCTCACTTGGGCTGGTTTCTTGACCGTTTATGTTGCTGTTTTCATCGTGGTGTAAGTTCGATCTATCTTGAACATCCTTCATTTGCTGACATAGCTCTAGCGTCGGTGTTACGACCCTCGATCGACCTGCTGCGGCTCCTCAAACTGGAGACTATGACTTTGGCTACCATGTCATCGGCCATCCCACTTTTGTTGCGGCCATCACGTCAGTCTCTACAATCTTCTGTAGTGGTGCTGGAACCTCAGCCTTCCTGCCAGTCATCTCTGAGATGCGCCGACCTCGAGACTACAACAAGGCTGTCTACCTCTGCATGGGTATCGTCACTGCATCATACCTGACTTTCTCGCTTGTCGTATACAAGTACTGCGGTCAGTGGGTTGCTTCGCCATCGCTGGGAAGTGCAGGTCCTACCCTCAAGAAGGTCGCTTATGGTATTGGCCTGACTGGTCTCCTTGTTAGTGCCTGTCTGTATGTCCACGTCGCAGCCAAGTACCTCTTCGTCCGACTCCTTCGACACTCAGAGCACTTCCAAAAGAACACCGTGGTTCACTGGGCAGTTTGGCTGGGATGCACGACTGCCATGTCGGCGGTTTCGTTCCTCCTCGCTTCTGGAATCCCCATCTTCAACTACCTCCTAGCTCTCGCTGGAAGTCTCACCTTCTCACCTCTCGCACTGGGCTTGCCGGGATATCTTTGGGTGTATGACCACCAGCACTACCGAAAGGGAAAGATGTGGCAGGTTACTGTTTACTATCTCAACTGGCTGATGATTGCGTTGTCTGTTTTCCTGACTATTGGTGGAACCTATGGTGTTATCCAGAACATCATCGATGCTTATTCACAGGGGCTTATTGGAGGAGCCTTCAGTTGTGAGAACAATGACAGGTAGATTATCATAACTCGAGCCTAGTATAGAATTCAAGTTCAAGCTTATTCAGTCCATACCTCCTTTTTGCAAGCCATGGCTTCTGAGTCAACCGCTGCAACCTATCTTCCGTCTGATATGGTGGCTGAAAGGAATGAAAAATGATATCATACTCTGTTCGTCTATCCAATATGTGACTGCCACCATTTCTAAAGCGTCCAGTATAATAGCATGTATATATATGCTGTCGAATCCTAATATTCCCTAATTCATAAATCATGTATCTAGTTCCTCCAACGCCAGGCTCTATTGTGAATATCATAGTCCCAAATTCCGACTGGCCGCACTTTGTTCGCTCGCACTGCAAGTATCCGGATTTGCCAGTTCGTGGGAAACGCGTATGTGAGTCACCAACTCAATCTCATCATCTCTCACGCCCCATTTTGCATACGACGAAGGTGGCGCTTGTCCTTTATGTCCGCCGGTCTTAGATGTTTGGCCCACTCCTATCCTTGTGTGGTTGCCATAGCCGCTGAGCTGGTGTGAAGACGAGCGATTTGTAGACTTTTTCGATCGTACGATGAAGGTTCGCAGGCCGGGGAGACAAACGACGATGACGGCGGTGCTCATTTCGGCAAGAGTTAATGTGTCTACACTGAATCAGTTTATGCATTTGAAAGAGGGCTTTAGGGATGAAACGTACTGCCGGATTCGTCCTCGAGCTCAAAGTTGGTGACATTGTATGCGATGAATCGTGAAAGGCTAACTATCAAGGTGATGGTTCCCAAGGAAAAGACGCCTATGAGGCCGATCTTTTGTTCCTTGCGCAATCTCAAGTGCTTCAGTAGAAAGAATGGATAGACGAATACTGGGACCATGTTAGATGATTAAAAGAAGTAATAAGGCTTTCGGGACCTACTCAGCAAATCAGTGGAAAAGTTGAGAGCCCACTGAATGCAGAAGGAAGGGTACGAATTCCAAGCTGACTTGAGTTGATTATCGATGGACCTGTTTGACGCCTGTCAGTTCAAGGGATTCGGCAAATCATGTCGTCAAGCGTACCAGTTATCATAGAAAGGCAGGCAGATGAGAGTATTCGTGAGAACCGACGCGAGCAGAGCGCAACCGAGATAGATCGAGATTCCGAGTAATACTCTCCTCAAGGTTTCCAGAACCCTGGGAATCAACGTCCAGTAGAAGAGAACAATGGATATCTTGGGAAAGTAGATCCCCGTGTCGAAGAAGTACTCGGCCACTAACACGGTCTAAACAAAGTCGATCAGCATTGTCGTTCCTCCTTCGCAGCGGCTGTGCGCCATACCTTCAGATACTCCACATTATTGACTACCAGCTCGGATCCGATCGCAGGGTTATCGATGAGAATTAGGAGCGCGAGAGTCGAGCAGATAAACCATCCCAAGCTGAAGATCCATCCCAGCCATGCAAAGATATCCGATAGGTTGAGGAGGTTCTGCTTGAGGAGGTAATGCGCCCAGGATCGTAGAACAAGAACAACCAATGCCAAAGCAAGCAATACTGCTTGTATAGCCTACGCAGTCCAGTTAGTACCAAAGAAAGACCCAGGGAATCTGAGCAGTATGTATTTTACAAACATACAATAGAAGTATTGATATTCATTGATGCTTGGCTGGCGGCCACAGCCTTGGTTCTACCGCCGAACAGAGATGCGACAAGAAGGGGACATGGGTAACTGAAGAAGGAAAATGCCGCTGGCGGATGGCAGCGCATTTAGCTTTAAACGTTTCGCTGAAACCAACCACTAGACTTTAGAGTTCAAAGCTTGGCTCAGCTAGACCTTTGCACTATTCTCGATGGGGTTGTACATGTCTGAGCGCTGCTTTGGCGTCGCTGGCACATGCTCGGAGTGATCCGATAACAGCATTCGACAACAAAGTTCCTCCTCTCAAATAGACCTCGGTTGCATACCTGTCAAGGCATTGCACTAAACTGATGGTAAATCTGGCATTTGGTGCCTGTGAACTTGTCAAAAGCCTTGAGAAGAGTCTGTTTGTAAGATGTACAACAGATTGATAACATTACACATCGAAACATTAAGTCCGAGTGGGACCGTAGATGTCGGCCCGCTTGCTGATCCTGACGGATCGACTTGGCGCCAATGCCAGGGAAATAAGCATGGATTCTTGAAACAGCATGTGAGATTTGTGGTGAGAAGAACCGCAAGTGTCGCGCGCTTGAACTGCTATGCACGACTAGCCAGAACAGCAGTAAGAGACGGCATTGATCAGCACATACGGAGTACATGCCTACTGTACCTGCTGTACCGCTTCTGCAAATCCGGACGTGGCTTTGCCTCTCTGTCTACGTACAGATGAAGAAGGCCATGGATTGAAAGACGCCCCAATCTCAATGTAGTTAGAACCTGTTCGATCAGCCCCAAGGCCCCCCTGATCTTGCAAGCCATCATCTCTTTTCAGCTAGAAGTGCCAACCAACCACCTTCTGAGATAGGAAACAGGTTCCAGTGGCTGACGGACGCACACGCAACCATAAACTTGCGCTACTGAAAATTCTGGAGCGCCAGGGGCAAATGCTCCAGGGAAATGACTCGAGGCAATAAATGGCTTAGATCAACTTCAGGAAGGTCATTATCGAGGCTTTGCCGATTGGAAGTGTTTGTCAGATGGGCAATTTGCGGCTGAGACATGTGGCTGAATATTTCTATCCATTTGCTTATGACAACTTGAACGGGGACGATGAATCCATATACGCGGTCGTCGCGAGACAACGAGTAGATCCCCTTCCTAATACGTATAAACCAAGCATTTCCCTTCCAGTCCTTTGGCTGATGGGTACTCTCATTTTCAAGTCCACTATCATGAAGCAATTCTCAGCATATGCGTTCCCCACGACTTCATCGTCGATGTCGTCACTGCAACAATTCACGACGAAGGTTTTCCGAAAGATAGCTAGAGATGATTGAGTTTTTATTTCGAAGAATCTAAGTCCCCTTTACATCGATTTATGCTTCTTTGTGGGTCTAGACCTCCTCCCCAGCCTTGATCTTCTCATATGCTTGCTTCACCTCAGGCAACGCCTGAACGCGGTCCAACCAAGCCTTCACCTTGGGATAATCATTCAAGCTCAAACCAGCATACTCGTACTGTCTCAACCAAGGCTCAAAATGAAAGTCGACGACATTCGGCTTATCCCCAGCCAAGATCCAGTTTCCTCCGTGTTTCTTCAGCTGCTCCTCCAAAACTCCAAAGCATCGGTATGCCTGGGCTTGATATCTCTCGTATGCGTTTTCATTCTTGACGTTGTTGTAATGACGGAACCAATTGCACTGGCCAAGGAATGGTCCCAGAGTGCTGACAAGGAAGCTGGTCCATGCGTCGACATCAGCTCGTCCTTGCTCGCCTGCTTCCTGTCGTGCGCCGAACTTGTTCTCAGTGTCGTAGACGCGGAGGATGTAGTTCATGCAGGCCAGGCTTTCCCAGCTGGTGACGTTGGTGTTGGGATCTTCCAAGGCCGGAACGCGGCCATTGGGGTTGATCTTGAGGAAGCGCTCACCCTTGACGCCATTGGGTGCATCTCCAAACTGCCAGAGCTTGACGGTATATGGAATGTTAAGGGCCTCAAGGAGGATGGCGACCTTGAAGGGGTTGGGGCCGGTGGTATGAGCGTGGAGAATGAGGGGCTTGATAGAAGACATGTTGGATATTGATTGTTGAGTTTTGAGAATACGACCTTCTTAGATAGAGCGGTTCGTTGATATGCCTGGTTGGCAGGGTGCTGGGGACGATCTTATATACTTGTTGGAGGGAACACGAAGTCTAGAAGCTACTGCTGGTGGAGATGATTTGAAATCACGTCTCAAACGACGTTATGAGGTTTCACTGGTACTATCCTGACCCATCTCGTCAATGCCAACGAAGAATTGGTAACGATGATTGGTGGACTGCAACATCATGACGACGGTAGTGGAGATGAATGGGGTCGCTACGACTAAAATGGGGTTGGAGGCCAATACATCAGGTATCTACTTTCAGCTGTGAAGCCATTCATTCATCTAGCATCCAGCAGCTCACAGACATTGCCAACTTGAACGTGCAAAAAGGTTGATTGGACCGCAGCAACAAAGGTCAAAAAGATGGTACAAGTGGAATCTAACCACCGAAGTTGGACGAACAGGGAATCGAACCCTGGACCACTCCCAGATTATTCTGATGAATCATGCTAAGGGAGTATTATACCACTAAACCATTCGCCCGTACGATTTCTGATTGGTTGAGATACTTCTGCACTGTTGAGCTCTATGATTGAACCTCAGTGGAAGAGAATTCCATTACAGCGACAGCTACGACTAATTGATGACATATCCACCGTCAACCATCATCGCAGCTCCTTGAACAAAACTGGCTTTGCTACTAGCAAGAAACAATATGCAATCAGCAACTTCCTGCGGGCTGCCCATGCGTCCCATCGGAGCGATGTTGATGGCAGGACTCAAGACATCAGCTTGAGGCCGGGTCATCGCTGTATCGATGAGACCAGGACAAACGGCGTTGACACGGATGAGATCTTTGGAGTACTATGCAAGTCAGTAATGTTACCAAGTCCGGTGTTAGCGAGACGCATACATCTATGGCATCGCATCTTGTCATGCTGATCACAGCTGCTTTGCTCCCACAATATGCCGCTGTAGTTGACAATTGTTAATTATGGGTTCAGATCCGAAGCTTATATCGACACTTACGTGCTGCTGGACGGCCAACCACTCCCAGTTGCGAGGCAATGTTGACGATGCTTCCTCGAACTCCAGGTCTTCCGTCATGAGTAGGCAGAGGGTCTTGCTTGAGCATACATTTAATGGCAGCGCGAGATGATAGCCAACATCCCCGATAGTTGACATTGTTGATCATATCAAACTCTTCAATTGAAGACTCATGAGACCTCTTGTTATTACTCAACACGCCTATGATACGATCAGTCATTAACAAGCCAATGTTCAACATCGGCACAGCTCTTACCAGCACCATTGACAACATAGTCTACTCTGCCAAATTTTTTTATGGTTTCACTGTAGAGGTTCTCGATATCTGCCTCTTTGGAAATGTCTGTTGGTACCGCCAGGACCTGAACATCCTGGAAGGTTTCTTTAATGGTGGCTTCTGTATCGCCGAGTTTGTCGGCATCGCGGTCGACTATAACGATTTTCTTACATCCCTCCCGTGCAAAGGATAGAGCTGTCTCACGTCCAATACCTTGCATGTTGTTAGCCGAATTGCAAAGGCCGGCGAGGTCACAAGGTTCTTACCTGAGGCAGCCCCAGTCACGAGCGCGACGCCATTGAAGATCGACATGGCAATGTGAGAACTTGTTGACAGCGGTTCGGAATGATACCAGATCGAATTGAGGGGACTCTTTACGTGTCTATACCGGCGTAGTTCTTATCTCACAGTTACAGTAGCATAGGTGCCGACCGAGATGGATACCAGACAAGGGGGCGCTAAGCTCCAACATTATCGTTATCGGCGGTATCTTATCTTAGAAGTGGAGCTACTCCAACAGATGGAGTGAGTTGGAGTCGCCCTCCAAGACCTTCCACCAATCGACCTGGTGCAGGGTAGGGGCGTTGTCAAGAGTACTGTATGTTCAGTTTTAACACGCATACATCAATCATCAGATTACGAAACGTTTTCATATCTATTAAATCGATGAGATCATCACGTATCGTGCTCTGGAATTCACCTCGAACCAATTGTATCAGCTACTGCCGATGTGTTGAGTATTCGCTGGAAGCATGAGTTGGTGGAGCGTGACGTTTGTTACGCTGGCCAAGAACTTTCGTCAACAACTCAACGACGCATTGCTTGTTGATCTGGACAAAAAGTCAATCAACTACATTTACGAAACGTTTATGTTTTTGGCCTTTGTGCCAAGCTCACTTCTATCTATAAAGGGGTTCTATCGACGCTGTTACAGTTTCATCTGACACTCAGAATTGCTTCTAAGTTTATGCACGACAATTGGTCAGACGAGCGACAAGATCAGCTTCATCTGAAGATCATATCCTGATGTCAATCGCTTATCAAAGACCGTTATCTGACAGCTCGGTAACGAGATATTGATGGGTCCCGCGTCACACCACTGCAGAGTCATACATAGAATTTGACAGGAGACTCCACCGCGGCCAAGACGCAGTGAGGCGGAAACGAGCCATATCCCCATTTTTGCCTGCGAGATCGGCTTTCTTGCGGAAACCCATTTCTAGAAAGAGCCGCAAGTTAAATCCAGTATCTCTAACATCGTCGCTCTTTATTCCCGGGATCTTGGGCAATTCTGTGTGATACGCGACGCGTCTCCTGTTGGAGATATGAAAAGTTGAACTGCCTATCAATGCGACGCACACCAGAGAGATGGGACACAAATACCGTGCCGCGCGATGGATATCCTGTTGTTTTTTCTTGACCAGACAATCATCCTCAAGAGAGCGAATTAAAAGCATGGCATTTCCATCTCATCCGCATCCACAATCTGCCGTCCCTCTCCTTCTACGTTGACAAGTTAGCGTACGATCGGCTCCGACAATTCGAATCGGCTCAGGCCCCGCTTGACCAGATTCAGACTCTCTCGAATCCGGGGAAAGGGTCAAAGGAAGACAAAACAAGTAAGATCATCCCCTTCCCCCGCATTTGAAGTCTTTAGGCCGTTACATTAAACCAAAAACACGAATTAAAACGATGTATTTTGATGCACGAAAAGTGAGATTCTGTGCTTGCGGCTGCATTGCGGAACTCGTGATGCGGATCCCCCATGTCGGATGGTGGGGCACTGAACTGACTTGATCGTACGTGACCTTGAACCTGGGAGTTATATAAAGAGCCTGCTGATCGCTGTCTCTTGACGAAAAGAAAAAGAAAAATTTGAAGATTATGAGACTACCGACTACTACATTTACGAAACTTTTGAATCAACAATTCCGTGGGCCTGTATCCAGGAACATAAATCGGTCTTTCTACGCCACCATGAGAGCTGCTAGGTATTACGGCATCAAGGACATTCGTGTCGAGCAGGTCCCTGAGCCTACAGTGCAGCCAGGACAAGTAAAGGTAAATACCTTCCACAATACGCTTGAATGTAGATACTAATAAAGACAGGTTTCCCCTAAGTTTGTTGGCATTTGCGGCACAGGTAAGGATCGCAGTTCAACAGGGTGTCAAATGCTGACAAGAACCAGATCTGCACGAATACCTCGGAGGACCCAACTTCTGCCCAACCAAACCTCACCCTCTCACATCAGAAAGCATTCCCGTGACACTCGGCCATGAATTCTCAGGAATCATCTCCGAAGTTGGGCCCGGCGTAACCGGCTTCGAAGTAGGTCAGCCCTGTGCAATCCAACCAACCCTCTTCTGCGGCCACTGCACAGCATGCCACACCAGCGCAGAGAACGTCTGCCATACCGGCGGTTTCCTCGGACTCTCCGGTGGCGGTGGCGGTCTTTCCGAGTCAGTCTGTGTGAATGCAACGCACGTCTTTGCGCTGCCAAAAGATCTACCCCTCGAGATCGGAGCACTTGTCGAGCCACTTTCCGTGGCGTGGCATGCCATGTCTGCAGCACCTGAGATCAACGAAAATTCCAAGGTTGCAATTTTGGGCGGTGGACCAATCGGTTTGGCGATGATTTTATGCTTGAAGGCCAAGGGGGTTAGTGAGATCATTGTTTCCGAAGTTGCTTCGTCGAGACAAGAGTTTGCAAGGCAGTTCGGTGCCACCACGGTTGTGAACCCGATCAAAGAGGACCTCAAAGAGATCGCTCTTGGCCTGACTGGTGGTTTGGGTGCTGATGTTGTTTTCGACTGCGCCGGTGTACCAGCGAGGTGGGTTTTCTTACACGACGCTCTGTGAACATACTAACAGTGAATAGTGTCAAAGGCGCTTTCGAGGTTGTGAGAACAAGGGGCACTGTTGTAAACATTGCAATCTGGGAGAAGGAGATTCCTTTCAACCCTAATTGGTTGACCTTTAAGGAGAGTGCCTACAAATCTGTTCTGGGATACCAACGGGAGGACTTCCAAGCGGTCATTGATAACCTCGCTTCTGGTGCAATCAAGCCTCACCAGATGATCACTAGGAAGATCAAGATGGAGAACATTGTTGAGGATGGTATCAATGCGTTGATCACGGATAAGGATAACCAAGTCAAGATCCTGGTGGACGTCAATGACAAATGAACAAACATGAAGGAAGCAAATAAGAAGGAGTTTGAGGAGTTCGAATAGGTAGTTGCCGAGAGATAGCGAGTATTGATTTAAGTCATAGTATTTGCATGTCCAATGTTACTCGTGTCCTTCCATGGTAACCTCAAGATTCACCACTACTAATGCACCCAACTATACGAATTGACGCTTGCTAAACGAAAGATGAATGCCCTCAAAGTCACTGTCATCATCAAAGTCCCGCTTTCGCTTCGTAGTAGACGAGTTCAAGATTTCAGTCACTTCCGACCCTTCCGAAGTAGTTGATCCATTGTCGTCTTCGCCCTCTCCATGCTGCCCATCATCAGAGTGCACCGTGCCAGAGGCTTTTGACTGATCATCAGCGTCAACCAGCTGGGATGCCACCAAAGTCTCAGCTGTCAGATCAACATAACTCCACTCAACTTCAAACTTATTTCCGGCTAGGACGTGCATGAACCATAGTGCTAGGTTTACGGTCCAAACGTCGAGGGACCGTCTCTGACCTTGACTGTAGTTCTCCCAGGGAACGGAGACGTATTCCATAAGCCCGTTATTGATGAGCTCGTTTCTTAGCAAATTAATGTTTTGCGATTTGTTGCCTAACATTGTCAGTCATCGAAAGATTGAACTTGTGGATTGAGGAAGACTTACTGGACTTGTCCTCTCGCGGCATGATGCGAAAAATGAAAGCTTCTTCAGCCGTCAAGATGCATCCATAGCGGCACATATGCTGGATGCAATAGGTATAAGCCTGTCTGATAGGCCAAGCAGAATTATCATTTGTCTTTCCCCTAATGAAGCCCCCAGAATCATCAAGAAGCCCGCCTCTGAAAACACGATCACTCTTCCATTTTGTGGAGATCTTGTACTCTTTTGGAAATCTCTCTTGGTAAGGCGAGATCGTTTTATTTGCAGCTTTAGACGAGACCGGCCTTGATGCAATAGACCCGGAATCTGGCTGAAGTCTCGACAACGACTGCAATCTTTTTTTTGTCGCCTTTGAAGACCGTTTGCGTAAGGGCTGATGCCGCTTCTTTTCGTCTTGTTGGGGAGGAGAGGGGTATACCTCTTTGCCTGATGGGGAGTCGCCTTTGCTCCAGATGACAGGATGGAAAAGATCCTGAATTGGATCAAGGGCAGCAGTAACAATTGACTTGTTCCACTTATGGATTAGATCTCTGGTATCATCCTCATTACGTATGATGCAGTCGGCCTGTGAGTGAAGTCTTGGATATGGGTCAAGAGTTCGGCCTCTGCGACAGGCCTCTTTCAGCAAAACTCCGCCAAAGACATCTTTTAAGATATTCACGTCTTCAAGCTCTTCCCATCTCTTTATTTGTTTAGGCCAGTAATAGAGGGGACTTCGGGAGTTTGTCTTGCTCTTAGGTGTTTGATGGCTAACAGATGGGTTTGGGTGCGTAAGTAGCTCAAGTATCGACGTCGCGGGGGACGACAGGGCCATCTTGATGTGAGACAAGCAGGGATGATGTGATTGCTATACGTGGCACAGCTGGAATGCGGCAATGCACCATGCTCGAACAGAGTCTGTTCATTCTCATTGAAGGGCACATTACGCGCTTTTAAAGTGTCCAGACAGCCATATCAGGCTGTGGACATTTCACTTCATTCCGTCTTGTTCATCCGCCCACCACGGAGCTGAACTCTGCATATTGATGTTGGTGATATCTCTGCAGCATTGCCACCCATGTTAGCCACTCACAGACCACGCGGCCCCTCCACAGATGTTGCAATGCTGCATGAAAACCTGATTATCGCTAAAAGCGGCCCGACGCGCATACGGATGATGGCCGCCAGCTATAAGGATGCCAGTGGGCGAGGGTCAACAGTATGCCCACATACATCACCAACACCTCGTCTTCCTCCCTCTAGCTTCTCCAGTATGCCGAGAAAACGACGGGTTTTACCAATTCCTCAAAAACTACCACCGTGCGACGGGCCAAAGCTCACTATCTTTCCATATCATAAATCGCGCATTCAATGGCTTGAGAGACTTGATGAAGATGACGACGTGACCTCAAGCCAAGGTTATGTGTTCCGGGCTCTCATTCGAGGCCGCGAGTACGCAGTAAAAGTGGTATGTAACGACCAGAACTTTTGATACTTCGTCCCTTTTCCGAACATGTTCTCTGATAACGGCTCAAATGACAGTTCAAGTTCTTTGACCCTATGAGTACCGAGTACTTCTGGGGGCCAGTATTAGGTGAAGACACACCTCTTGACACTGCCGCCTACTATACCGATCCGTTTTACGCAGAATGCCGAGCATATGGTCGGATACAGGAAGCTACAAATAGCAAGATCCTCAAATCAGATGTGGCTGTTGCCAGCCATGGATTCTTTTTCCTCGAATTCAAAGATCAGGAAGCTTTACAAAATCGTAATATCGACCTCGGACTGGATTCAGTTGACATCGATTACCAAAGATCCACAATCGGAGGGCTGAGAGCTAGAGCTATCGTCAAGGATATTGCATCTCCAGAAAGTGGCATCACCTCAACAAACATGAGAAGGATCCTAGGTAAAGTCGTTTCAATGAACAAAGCAGGGATATATAACATGGACATACGTATCGATAACTTCCGTGATGGACGGCTAGTAGATTTTGGATCTTCTTGGACAGAGCCTCATGCTCTTCTGGGCTCTTTGAGCTATGAAGCTGCTATAGAATCAAAGTTAGCGGATCGGGTTATGTTTGACCAAATGATTGAAGATGAAGAGCTGAAGAACAGTGGGGAGGTTAAAGCGATACATCATATGCAGCTGAGATCACAAGTCCAGCGACATTGATGCTGGGTTTTGTTCGGATTGCATACGGGATACTAAATGATATTTAATGATCTCCAATTGTTGAATCAAGCCTATAGCGCTCCTTGACCTCTTCTAAATGGAGGAGATTTGACAGGGACATAATGAAAGCTAGAATGGCTTGTAAAAACATCCTACTTGTTAGCTGCATGGGCATTGGCAATGTCTAAGAGTGCCGCTGACGCTAAAATTAGCAGCTGCAGGCCTCGCTTGCTATAATTAGACACGTACATAATTTCAGTTTCAGCAGCATATGCCCACCTCGATGGTGTGAAACGCGATGTAATCTCACTGACATCTGTCCCCAAGGTCTGACTATTCAATTACATTGATTCCTAGGCGCTAAGGGATGTTAGAAGCTCTCATTGACGAACTTCGGTCCAAGGCGGAATAAAATAATAGCATACGCCGTGAATAATACAGGCAGTCCCATCAGCAACCCAGTGTATCCAGTGCCAACCTGGGAAGCTGCTTCCAACAAAAGCCCCCATACATCTCGCGGGGTTCAAACCTGCACCTCCGTAACCATATCGCGCGAAAGCACTTGCAAAGCTCATGGTTCCAACTGTCAATCCTACCATGAATGGTCCCAAGGCTGGGCCAATGATCTTGGCTTGCCTTGGATCTAAGCCAACACCAAAAGCGAGGAACAGGAGAAGGGTAGCTGATACTAGCTCGACGACAAATATCGCCTTTGGCGGGACGATATCCGTGAAGAGCCAGCATCCGCCGACTTTGAAATCTCGACCTCCCCAACTTGCCCTGACTAATAAGCCAGCCAGGGCCCCGCCGCCGATCTGAGCTGCGACGTAGAGTATCAAACGTGGCAGTGAACATAATCGAGCGCAGAAAGTCGCAAAGGTAATGAGAGGGTTGAAATGAGCACCGGAAATCGCACCGAACGATGTGATGAAGAGCGTTATGAAGATCAGGTTGGTTATACCGCCAATGAGAGGCCCTAGGAAAGCAGCATTGTCAAAGCTCCCAAATCGTTGTGTCGGGGCTGCTGGAGCAGTATCCGGTGAAATGTTCACCCATATCGTGATGTACACGAACAGCAAAGTACCTGCTGCTAGTTAGTCGAGAGCTTGAGGCTGATCAATGAAGTATGCTACCAATTCCTTCAATAAGCACCGCTTTCCATAAATCCAGATTCTTGATCGGACGCATGTCCATCAACTCCCGGAAAGACATGTGCGGCGTGGCATCTGGTGCATGGTGCAGTAAATGGTCGTCCTCGGAAGTTCCTCCTTCGACAACGTACGCTTGATTGGCACCGAGTCTTCCAGCGAAAGGTTGGCTGTACCTTCGATAATGAGGACCTGAAGGCTCTGAGCTAGGTCTGGCTTCGACATCGCTGCTGTCGCGTGCCTTCCGGCGGTTCGTCACTGCCATGATTGCAATGATCCGTGATTCAACACTTGGTTTGTAGTGAATGAGTTCTGAGATTTTTCAAGGTAGACATTGTCATCTGGTAAGGTAATATGTGCATGACAACAGCGGCCGCTCCCTGTTGGATGTAGCGAGGTTTCGCCGATATTGCATTGTAATGAGTTTTGAGATCTTACGAGAGCCGCCAGTAGCGTCTTACACATACTGACAATTGCTGACCAAGGCTTACAGAATGTGGGCATCAGCCGAGGCATGTTGGTGTTGGCCAGATTCACATCTCATTGGGCGATAGTAAAGTTTACCATACCTAGCGCCGTTCCGGGACGGCCAGAGTTGAAATCCGATTTCCTCAAATCCGATTCCTCTGCCACTTTTGTTGGCGAGGTCGTCATTGGTCTAGACTAGCTCGATATTCTCGATGACAATTCTGGACTCGAATGAAAAAGGCAAGGGAAGTGCGGGGAGTCCTCTCGATACGAAATTCCCTGTATCGTATCCTGCCTGGTGGTTGAGCGCGGCACATCGGCGATACTTTCGCCGACCTCTCTATTTCGCCTACAGTCAAATCCGTCCGACACATCTAGTCGCGAACTTTGAACAAAGTGATGTCCGTGTAATCATCATCACTCCCGCCCTTTGTGACGATCTCTTGAATAACGTTAGTAGGCAGGCGGCAAAGCAGTACGGCAATCATTGGGCTTTAACAAGATCAGCTTTAACAGAATAACTGAAAACGATGGACCCTCTGTGACGAGATACATAAAGTCTCATTGCCCAACACTTTGATTCCTCATCCACGCAAAAGTTTGCCCTCATTTCCTTCTCAGCCTCTTGTCAAAGAAACAATTCAACACGTTCAGCATGACGTATCTTTCCAGCATTTCTACGGTGAACTTCGCAATCGTTGCGAGCGCCGTACTCGTTCTATTGCTCTTTGTAACGCTGTTCAGACGCTACTGGACACTGCGGCATATACCTGGACCTTTCCTCGCATCCTGCACAGATTTATGGGCAGCTATAAGGGTATGGCGAGGCAAATACTATCAGGACATGCTCAATGAATGGCACGCCGAATATGGTCCTGTTGTGCGAGCAGGTCCTAACCGAGTTTCATTTGCCGATCCAGATGCCATTCCAGAGATTTATGGTACTTCGCTGATTTATCCAAAAGTGATTTCACCCTTATAATGACCACTGACTCGAGTATAATGCTAATCGTGTGCTGCAGTCGGACTCCTACCGTCCCATGGAGGCCCTGGCCAAGGGTGACACAGTGCACAGTATCATCACCGTTCGTGACGAGAAACGCGTCACGGGTATCAAGCGGCATGTCGGTGGAGGCTTCTCACAGACCCAGTGGCTCAAGCAAGAAGACCAGATGGACGGAACGATCAGTGCACTCCTGACCCAGCTTCGCAAAAGACCCGCAGGCGTCGTCATCCCACTGCGCGAGTGGCTGGGCTTCTGGTCGTTCGATACCTTGACCTCTCTAGCATTTAGCAAAACCCGGGGCTACTTGCAAGCTGGCGCGGATGTAGACAGTATCTTTCCTAGCGCAGCTGGACGCTTCAGGCATTGGAGAACCTGGGCGCTGGCGCCGCAATTGGAATCCCTGCTGTTGAAGAACTGGTTTATGCAGAGGGCGCAAACGACGTCGACCCCCATCGCACAATTGGCTATGGAAAGGATCCGAGATCGAAATGCAGAGGAAAAGAACGAGACATGGAGGGATCTTCTGGGAAGATATTTGGCTGCCAGTCAGGCGGCCCCTGATGTGATTGGGCCGAAAGATGTGATTGCTCTGACTATTACGACTATTCATGCAGGATCGGAGACCACGGCTATAATTTCTGCGATGGCGCTCAGTATGGTGCTCGGAAGCAAAAACTCAGAGTTCTTTCGCAAGTTAGAGAAGGAGATTCTGGATGCAGAGCTCCCGGTAGGTGAGAACGGTGCAATCGCGTTCAAAGACGTGGAGCATCTGCCGTATCTGGACGCGGTGATAAGGGAGACCCTGTGAGTGAACTCTATCCTAGCAACGATCGATGACCTTCAGCTAACAGTCTCTAGCCGATGGTCTGTCAACCCCAATGTCAACTCCAGAACCATCAACACTCCTGGAGGCGTCACCATATGCGACACCTTCATCCCAGAAGGCACAGACGTCATGGTATCCTCTCACGACATCAGAAACAGCACACGGATGTTCGGCCCTGATGCTAGCGTTTACAACCCCGAGCGTTGGATCCGCGCCGACGAGCAGAAGCATCGCGACATGGAACGCTCAGCGATGGGGTTCAGTTGGGGAAGAAGAGTCTGCATGGGGCAGCATTTGGCGAGGATCGAGATGAAGAAGTTGATTGCCAGCTTGATTAATGCCTTTGAGGTGAGTTGCTCTGACGAGCTGGATGGGATTTGGGCTGACTTTAGTGAATAGATCGAGCCTGTGAAGGTGGGAGAGACGGGCCAGTGGGATGGGAATGCAATTGAGTTTGAATTGGAGGTAAGGTTAACGCCGAGAAAGGCGTGATGGAATGAGGCTTGCAGATGAGATGCACGACCGTGGTCGCGAACAGTAGTGTTTATAGATCTTTGTGATGTTTTAATGTTTTGGTTTAGAATACAAAAAGTGCCGTGTTGAACGTATTTTCTTGGAGAATGAATCGCTTAGCATTTTAGAGAATGGACATCACAGGAAGATGTTGTCAAGTGCGATTGCTTGAATAACTGATTGTTTAACAATAGCAGTAGGTTAGTATGTCATCTGAAGGTCCCTCGCCATGACGAAGAATACTAGTAAGACATCCCAGGACAGGAACAGCAATCATTTATCCGACCACACTGGCTCAGAAGTCATAGCCATTGACTAGTAAGATTGCAATGGGGTGTCTCTTCATTGACCCAGAATGGAGTCTCCTTGCATGTGCCGAAATCCGGTATGCTGAAATCCGCTGTGCTAGAATCTAAAGTGTGCTGAAAAGTTAGAGGTACTTCCCCTTTGGATAGCTACTATCTATATAGCTTTAGCTCATATAGCCTCACTTGTGAAATTTAGTTATATAGAAAACATATAATTTTGAATGCACCATCAGTTATATAGGTATAACTTCTCAGAATGAAGACTCAATAAGGTTTAAGTGAATACTATTAGAAGTAAACAGGCCAGCGGGTAAGATTGTATCCTCAATACCGGCCTTTCTAGCTATTGTCTTGCAGCAGAAATTGTGATAGCTAAAATGAAATTCCATGTTATAACTAGATTATTTCTCATCCTTGCAGATCAGCATCACAACTTTTGGAGTTTCGACCCATGCAACAACCATTTAATTCCCTCTACTGTATCATTTGTTCTCTTTTCAACCTGTTTGTTCAACTGAGGGAAGAATTCCCAGAAATGATGGGGTAGGCCAGGATATAAATCCAGTCGCGTGGAGATGCTGTCTTCCTGGAGAATCCGCTCGTAAATGATACTCTCGTCTCTCAAACCATCAAGCCCGCAGACTTGAAAGTACGTGGGAGGAATTCCCGAGTGTCCTGATGGATGGACAGCAGGCACTGCGATCGGCGAGGTTGAGTCTGGCTTGTATGCAGCTGAAAAACATTAGTTTCCCTCCAATACAGCGTCCCGGGAAGTTCTTACCAACGAATGCGCGAGCGAGTTCCTCTGGAGGTATAGTCACGTCTTTGTTCTGCTCATGGCTGACGTAGTCGTCCTTGTACTTCTCAGGAACGCATGGTGGAGGAAGAAGAGGTCCGACACCGAGAAACTGTCCAGTGATCTTTGCAGGGGATCCAAGGTCGCGGTTTAGATACACCACGCCATTGGCGATATTTGCTCCGGCGGAGGTGCCTCCGATGACAAGGCCTGCTGAAGGGGACGCTGAAGGGTGAACTTGCGTTGGATTTTGAGCGATCTGTCCAAGGTCAGTGCTTTTACGAATAATAGCTGGTGAATATAATTACTTACCCAATGCAAAGCATCCACTCCATCATGAATAGCCTGAGGGAATGGATGTTCTGGAGCAAGACGGTAGTCGAGGCAGACTATGATGATACTAGCCTTGACTGCCAAGATTCTGTTGGACTCCATATCATCATGGCGCGTTCCCAGACAGAAGCCGCCACCATGGAAGAACAAAAAGATAGGAAGTTCATCTCCTGGGACGACATCTGAAGGAGCATAGACATAGGCAAGAATACTGCTGCCGTCACGAACGGGTATCTCAATATCTCGCTCGGTCAGGTTCGGAGGAGGGCCTCCTAGTGCGTCTCGCGCCTCATTCTTGTGCTTGTTCGATGTGGCTCGAAGAATTGGTATGTCGACATTGGCCGGAAGCGGCGGAGCGCTGGAGGACTTTAAGATCTGTTAGTGGGTATTGTTAGTGCTGTTCTTATCGGACTTTTGGTGGGGGAGGGGACATGCCTCGAGAAACTCGGGGTCTGGCTGAGCGCTGGCGAGGATTTCTGAACTAGGAGCCATTTTGGACAGTTTAAGGGACGTGTTAGACTCGAATCGGCCATTCTCAGCAACAGTCATATGGGGAAATAAATACAGCTTTGAGCAAACTGTCTAATGAGCCTCCACGTAATTCACCACGGACATCAAAAGACCGTGGTTGACCGGGCCCACCACTGGAACTAACCAACATGGCGTAACAAGGGCCCTCGGTTAAGGCCAATCAGCGGATGAATCGGTAGATTGAGCTTCGGGTGCCCACATTCCCCCGCAAACGACAAATCTGGGGAGCATGCAACCTCCTCCAAACTCAACTCCATTCTACGTTGGATCGTGATACTCTAATCCATTGATCACAATTTCTATACGCTCCCAGCATGACACAAGACGAGGCGCAACGTACGACTCCACCTGAGACGTGGAAGGGCCATCGCGCCTGTTTTGAGTGCAGACGGTATGTGAGCCTTTCTGCACCGCTTCTCGATTGACGCAAGCTAATCCTTCGACAGAAAGAAGACGCGATGTAGGCTACGATTTCTGAATCCCGATTTTCGAGTGCGAGCTGACCAGGCCTTAGGTGACATGAGAAAACCCAACTGCGGTTTATGTACAAGAACAGGCCAATCCTGCACATTTCCAACAAAGCGAAAGACGCCGCAACGACGTCGCCAGGAGAGCCAGATTGATTCACAGAAGCTCGGTACGGTCTAGGTATCCGCTGCGGGTATGAATGGATGCTGACTTGTGAATCAGAGCGTCTTGTCAGTCTGCTTGAGTCAAAATTAGGGGAAGGTCAAGATATCAACATGCTTTTATCGCAAACAGAGCAGCTTCCGAAAGTCAACGATATACATACACCGAACTCTCTTGACAGAGAACAGGACCATCCTATGCGAGACGACAGTAACGACGAATCACAGTCGGAAATCATCGTATTGGGTACGAGCCTTGTAGGTGACGATTCAACATCACCAGCATCCACTTTCCGCTCAACAGAAGGAGAGCCACCTACCTGGCTGGGGATACCGGTGCCTGTATTGACGGATCTTGTTCACATATTTTTCTCCAAGACTCAGGGATGGCTTCCGCTTCTTCATAGGCCACGGTTCTTGGCCCGATTCATGAAGAACGGCGTATTCGATGACAGAAACCACTCCAACACTGAGGCATTGCTGCTCTGCGGCTTGTTTGCTCTAGCAGCCAGGCATTCGTCCCATTCATGGTTCCACGGCATTCCAGCACCAGACCGTGGACAAGCATTTATGGAGAAGGCCAATACATATTACGAAAAGTGCCAATCCGACCAAGCACCAAGTCTTGAATACCTGCAAGGTTGTATCCTGTTAGCTGCCTACGAATATGCTTCAGGTCCATCACACCGGGCATGGATCCTCGCAGGCGTTTGTATCCGACTAGCCTACGACCTAAACTTGTGCAGCATGGATGAGCAGGATGAATCCAGCAACTGGTCAATTCTAGAAGAGCAGCGCCGTGCCTTTTGGATCACCTGGGAACTCGACACTTTTGGCTCCCTTATGTCTAGACGGCCAAGCTCAATCACCCGGTCACTAGTGATGGTCAAGCTTCCAGTTAGTGATGAAGCATGGTTTGCTGACCGACCTGTTGAGTCGCCTGTTGTCGATCCAAGACCCAGTGAGGTCTGGAAACTCCTTCTCGACTCTCCGAACCAGGATCCGAGAGCGTGGTTCCTCATAGCCAATATTCTCTTGAGCGTCGCGAGTGAATTTGCAGCAGGTCGGTTCACTTGTCAGCGGGATAAGGAGGAGCTCATTGATGCTATCACGTGCTTTTCACTTGCCATGTCGCAAAGGTTCAACCTGGAGACACTGGAACTAGAAACATCGTCAGGTGATGCAGCAAGACATAACTGGATTATCGGCATGCATCTCATGTTAACTTGCACTCGCACGACCATACAGGCCACCTTCAAACCTGAACATCCGGAGACATTGCGTTCGCCGCGCCATTTATCTAGGATATTCTATCATTGGTATCCGGACTATATCCCTCTATGTCAGCCTTTCCTGGCATGCTGTCTGTTATCGGACCGAGCGTACCCATCAAAGGATATGACTGATGTTTCATATACCGGATACCATAATAGTGAGCTAGTCAGCCTTGTGTTATCGCAGTATGCCACTGTGTGGAATCTTGCCTCAATTATAATAAGTACATATAGCCTGTTGATCTACATCCTTAAATACTGACTAGAGACAGATCTAAAAGCTTCGTTGATGCGCCGCGACAAGGACAACTCATTCGAGAAGCGATTTGCGTTATTCTTCCCTTCGCGGGTTCCCAATAATAGGAAAGATGACCAGCCAGCTGTAGCTGGAGGGCTCGATGTAGAGGAATTGGGGACTGAGAACATATCAGCAGAAAGCAGTTCTGGGGACAGTGATCTCCAGCAACTTCTTCAGCCGACGGAATTAGGAGATGCAGAGACTTTGATGACAGAACTTGCCAATATGGCCGGGAGGGGGTTACCAAGATACGTTCCAGGAGACACTCAACCTGATTGGAACAGCGGCATTTCTCTCAATTTCCTTGACGAGGATCATCAGCATCTCAATTACCTACAGTTGTGATAGAGGTGGGACGGGACATGCTTGAGGACGCAAATGAGCTATGATGCACATGTAGATGAATTATTGAAGTAATGGTGACGCATGTGAAATCATTTACAGAAAGCCAACACCTTATTTGCTGTGAGGGTGATTCCGAGCGCTTGAGATGCACTGTTGGTTTTGACAGAATTTGTCCTTGATCCAATATAGCGGTAGTTAAAAGGGTCATAACTGCGAGCTCGGAATGGGCGTGACTGGAGACGGTTGGAACATTAAATCTGATAATATCTCTTCAGCTAATTACAGTGAGGACATCTGGGCGACCCTGATCACTAATCTGACAGAAGCTATGTATTGCGTGTATTGCACTAAAGCTACTAAACGTGCAAAGCCACCCACGCCTCAGGTGGTAAGAAAACATCAGACCTTCACATAGGCTGTCAAAGCAAATTCAGTAAAAGCTATTCTAAGCTTGTCCTAAACTTAGACCAAGTTACCTAAGTCTTTTTATCACCTAGGATTGAGGTTCTGTGTTTTCTTTCCTCCCCTAGCCATGCCACGGCGTCCAAGACAGCCTAGAGGTTCTGAATATGTTAGATCAATCAAGAGCTCTTGTTCTCCTGGTGGCTCACTTCTGCCCTGCTCTCGAACTGCTTCTCCTGCGTTTCTGGCCGCGCAGTCTCATCAACTTCCAGATGGGTCTTGGAATCAATCTCAACTGGTGCATCAATGGTAGCATCAAATTCGGATGCTTGTTCTTTGATGAAGAAACAGGCTTTTAAGTTTTTGGTCAGTCGAGTCCGAGTGGAAATGGATGGGTAGGCCGAACTTACCAACAAGCATTAGAGAGCAAAATGCAGCCGAAACGATCCATGCGTTTCGAAAGGCGATCAAGTACGCCTTCTTCATACCTAAAACGGCGGCATTTGCGATCTCAGGTGTGAGGCCAGGGACCGCTGCCACTGCCTGTTTGTTCTGAGAAGCTAGCCCTTGGATAAGTGCAGGTAGAGACGAAGTAGGTAGCCCAAGTGGGAGAGCTGCCTCCGCAATCTTCTTAGCTAACTCCTTGTCCAAGGCATTGTGCAGGACCGCATTGTTGATTGCTAGACCAATTGAGCCCCCGAGACTGCGAATACTAGTCATGAGAGCAGATGTGAGAGCGATAAGCTCTGGTGTTGTTGCGAATTGCGCAGAAACCATGGTCAAGGGAACAATGGAAGGAAGTGCAAGGCCAGGTAGGATAGGGTATATCCAGAAAGCATATCGAGGAGTGTCAATCTTTGAAGTTGCCAGTAGAATGAAGAAGGCAAGAAGGAAGACGGAACCGAAGACGAGTGGTGGCCGAAGTGTCTTGTATTTAGCGGACCATAAGCCAAAGACGGGGGAGAAAGCAGCAGCTGTGATAAACATAATGGCGAAGTTGACACTACCCGAAAGGAAACTGGCATCGTATACAAGAGATATTTCGAAGACGAAATAGGAGTTGGCGGCGAAGAAAGCGATGCCTTCAATGAAAATGACAAATAAGGAGATGGCGAAGTTTCTGTGCCTCCAGAGCTCATGGTGAAGCATACCGTCCTTCTTGAACCTCCACTCATACAAGATGAAGATTATCAGGACGATGATGCTGATGATAAAGGGTGCAAGGATGTTGACGCTATCCCAGGAGTAGGGGTTTTGAGACCATGACAGGGCTATACAGAAAAGGACGAGGGCCGGGGCGAACAGTGTATATCCTACCCAGTCCAGACTCTTGATCTTTTGCGATACATTGAGGGAGACTTGTAGGTCTCGGGGTGGGGGATTGTATCCAATGAGGCAGCCAATAGATGCAAGAGCGTAACAACCAGCCGTCACGTACCAAAAGATACGGTAGTTGGAGTTGTCACCGTGTCGGAGTAGGCCTCCTCCCATGAGCAAGGCAATGATGGCACCAAGCGCGATCGATACACTCCCAACTGCTTGCCCAATAGGTCTATAGTGTCGAGGAAGAATCTCAGACATTACAGCAACGGTGAGCGACTGACTTCCGAAAGTGGAACCCAAGATTGCGAACCCAGCGATGAGAGTTCCGGAAGTTTGAGCTCGGGACACGACGATGCTGCCTGCAACGCCAGCGAGTTGCATGACGACGAGGATGGTTTTACGGCCCCAGTAATCAGCGACTTGGCCCACAGGCGGGTTAAGAACAACGGTGAGGATCGTGATGCAGGATGAGTACCATACTGTCTGGCTGCTACCGCCGACGGCTGCGGCCATGGTATTTGACAAGAGGCCTGTGCCGACGAGGGAGATGAGTTGTGTGAGGTAGATCATGTTGACTGCCTGATCATTGTTTAGCTTGGCTTGGAGGTAACAGAGGTGCAAATTGACTTACGAAAAGGCAGATCAACGTCTTCGAATGGATTCGAGAAGCATCTCGCTCAAAGGGAGCGCTGATGGAGGATTGGGAAGCCATGTTGGCGATGCGACTCAGAGGCTGAATGCTTGAGATGCAAGAGTATAGTATGCCAGTAGCAAATTGCCGTGGGATTAGGCTTTGTTATATCGCAAGTGACAGGGAGGGCACATCCGTGCTTGAATGCCGGCGGCTGAAGTTTGCATGCTGGGTATAGCTGTCTTCTGTTAAGGTGCCGGGGCAAATAGGGGGAAATGGTTGGTGAGTTCCCCAGGTTTACCCCAGCCGGAAACCCCGAACTCAGATCTGGGGTAGTGTTGAGAGGGGGCCACCGGGTTGGTGGAGACGGTCTTCGCGCTGACCGTGGGACCGTAGGTCGAGGCGCGGTAGGAAGACGCGCCGGCCACTTAGCACCCCGCCTCCACTTCAGAAAGCTGTGTCCTGCGTGTGATCAAGTCAAACAGAATTGAAATGGCTTCTTTGAACTGGGCGACTGAGTGAGATCGGAAATGCAATACGGGTCTAGGAGGCGAAAAGAGCCATGTCACGTATAATGAGAGAGGAACAGACCTACAGGTCTCGTGAGTAGTGTATATGCTCAGGCGCTAGGCTTTTGTCGCTAGGTAGGTACTGTTCAACTCCCTGAAGCAGATGACTTTTCGAACCCTGGTGACACGGGGAATTATGCTGCGCCCGGCGAGATCTTCAATGCCATGAAGAAGGAAAATGGTATCCAAATGCAACGTAAATTACTGTATCTATTCTTCTCTAGTTCACAGCTGTGGCCTTGGTCCCAAATCCTTCATATCTAAGGTAGTCGATAACCCCATCTCCTTCGCCATATGAGCAAAAACTTGACCCTTCTCATTCGGATCGTTCAACATCTTGAAAAACGCCTCCCTCGCAGCGACGTCTTCAGGAGCAGTCGACTTGACTCTCAACAGATTCGCAGTCGATAGTGGATCTGTGATATTCTTGTAGACGTCGCGCCTGGCCGTTGCGTATTCATCGAGTTCTGTTTCTGGGGCGTTCTCGTGTATCACCTGAGTTAAAGCTTTGCCGAGATGAGCGGCATCAAGCAAACCCGTAGTCAGTCCGAGTCCACCGACGGGATTGTTAAGCTGTAGAATATTTAGCGATGAAGGACGCAATAATGGGGAGAGCTTACGTGGGCAGCGTCGCCGGCGAGCATGATATTACCAACGCGATATTTTGACACACAGCGCTGATGAATGGTGTACGGAGCTGTTTGGAGGTAGATGATCTCATCAGTGTTACCTGGCAAGAGCCTCTCAAGTCTGTCTTTGATGACGGGAAAGACAGTCTTATCAGTCATAGGCTCTCCATCAGCGCCTTGAGCAAACGGAACGCTGGTTGCAACCCTCCACAGATTCTTCGGTCCACGTTTTACAACGATGGCCCAGTCCTCGGGATGGACAATAAAGTTACCATGCTTCCAGCCATGCTTTTCAAGGTCGTAGAGGAAGTTGACTGCAATGAGCCGTATGTCTGGCCAGGTGTAACCTTCGAGAGATTGGCCTATAGACTTTCGAACCGCACTCTTACCACCATCAGCTCCGACGACGTACCGACAGTCAAACTTCAGCTCTTGGTCGTCCAGTACACGGCGTGCGTACACCGTAACTGAATCGCCATGGTCTTCTACACGAGTAAATGCGTGGTTGAAGATGACCTCGGCATTTCCCGTGTTGATTAGATGCTTGAGGAAGATCTGCGCCAAGACATCCTGCCCTATCATGGCTGCGCAAAGATTGGGGTTTTCGGATGGTGGCGGCGTGAAGTCTGCAAGGACTTTTGTTGTATCGTATCCGTCTCGCCAACAGTATCCATGGCCGCTTCTACAACCGGACTCAAACACTTCTTGGATGACTCCGGCCTTGGCGAATTCGAGATTGACGCAAGGGAGCTGTCTGCGATTGGTATGCTATGTCAGTGAATGGATGAATAGTGGTTGGATTAGAGGACATACACGCAGGCCCGCGGACTGCGGGAGATTCCTTCGCTTGCCTCAATCACAGTCACCTTGATGCCTTTCTGAGCAAGGATCAAGGCTGTGAAGAGGCCAACGGGGCCTGCGCCGACGACTATAACGGTTTGGTCGGGCATTTCTGGATGAACCGAATAACTTGTGCAGGAGAATGGTTTAGAATGCCAGAATCTGACAAGATATTATAGGAGTATCTTAACAAAGTTCCTTTTAAGCAAATAAAAGCCTTGTCTGTAAAGAAACACAAAGCTCGTAAAACTTCATGTGACGCCGGATCGACATGTCGGGGCTTTGATGCCGGCCCCTTCTGAGTCGGCGTCCGTTTTGGCCGGGAAGCCGTCCCCACTTATCCGATGGCTTCATCAATCGTCGCCGAGGCCGGTGTCTTCTCCCCGCACGCGTTAACGGAGGGAACCCAGTCACATGTTACCATGGTTCGTGGAAACTAATGCCACTGCTAGTACTCTGTAGTAAGTCACGAGTGCCCACAAATATCTCGCTGTATCCTCCTACCTCTTGAAAGGCTTGGAGGGGATAAATCGTGGGGGCGCGACAAACTGAAGCGGCGCGCCTTTGGTCACTCTGAGGCTGGGATTCTTCGACTGACTTTAACATGGCGCCACAACTTGCCCGCCAACAGAATCATTGCCATCCACGGTGATTCTTTTGTCTCTAAACGGCTAGTATACTTGTATGTTCCCCCGGTGAGAAAATGTGTTCGTTTCCTTCAGACGCGTAACGTCATGATCCAGAGCCCCACAATCTCAACGAGGACAGCACGCAAACATCGAGCTCTTCGTAAAAATCGACAACCCACGGTGAGATCCTCATTGATTACTTCGATTTCATTTTACTTCTGGCTCCCATATTGAGATATACCATAATCACTATTGACGTCTTGGGCATGAGGTTATGATTGAATGGGTCGATGTGTACCTCACAACATTGGCCTTTCTACACGAAAACCCGTTCGTATACGCAACTCTTCTTCTCATCAGAGAAGCACAGAAATCTCTTGGGCGAGATAAGAAGCTCTACAAACATACGACTATTATCCAAATGATCTGATAAATGCAAACACTGGCTTCCCAACCTGGGCAGTTGCTGGACTCCCGGGTAGCCAGACTCGATTGAACGGTCATAGTGGGTGGGCTCAGAACACTCTCTGATTGGCTCTCCTTAATCTTCAGAGAGATAAGCATAATCTCTTATCGCAACCTTATACTTGGCTTGACCTTGGAGACTCAACAATGCGCGGAGGCCTCGCTGCCCGCCAATAACTTTCATGCCTTTCTCCGCGTTTTTCGACTAGCGAAACTGGCCATAGATAAGGTCGTAGCTAACTACTGACTTAAATTCCATCCCCTGCAAGGTACCAGACAACATCCACTTACCATTGGCTCTTGCGAGACATGAAGTCATGCACTCACCCTTCAGCCGTCGATAGAGGTGCTGTACTAAGATTACCTAAAATGCCATAAGATTAGGCTAAAGTTCAGCTAAAGTCCTACGTGGTTTACATCTGTCTTGATGTCTCTTTAGGATCAGAGCATTTTACAATGAGTATTTTGAAGAAACTCTACGACCTGTCATGCTCTTTTAATTTGTTCTATTCTGCTTCGAAATGCGTCGAAGCCAGGGGAACAACCATTCCGCTCGTCCGTTATCTCTGTCGATCTCAGATCTGTCCAACCACACATCATGCAGCCAAAGATAAGGAATCTACGCCACGTCGCGCTGAAGCAACGTTATCTTGTACCTTAATTCTTATCTCGCGTTGCTTCGCCAGAAACGGAAAAATGATCCCGATTTAGCCATGATACCCATTTCTTGGCAAAACACTAGGATATGTCTGAGATACGGAGGTCCAGGGCTTCATTAGGGGGGAAGGTGTTAATAAACATTGGGTGCTGCTGTCGGGATGGAGCGCAGCAGTGTGTACGGCCAATTTTTCTGCCAAATTTGATACAGCAATGGCTTCGACAATTACTCCGGTCACTGAGTGGCCTGATTACAGCGATGACCCAACGGGCGGTAATCCTATTACCCATGATTTGAATGCTACTTATGACAAGGTTAGTCATTCTCAGCGAGACGCGGGACCAGATTGTGCATTTGCTCCATCGGCTCATCTTAGCGCTATGCTGTCATAACAAACTTTCTGGAGACTGTAGATCTAACAAAATGGTGTTTACAGGGCGATATGGCATGGATGCTTGTCTGCACAATCCTTTGCTGGCAGATCACTCCTGCGATCGGCTTTCTTTGTAAGGACTTGCGACGCAACGAGATACCCGCTTCCATGTGCTGACACAACACAGATGCCGGTATGCATAGGAAGAAAGCAGCATTGACTATAATCCTACAATCACTTTTCTGCGCCTGCGCTGTAGGCATTCAATTTTGGATTTATGGTTATAGCTTGTATCAATCTCGAACTACGAACCCAATATTGGGCGACCTGTCGCTCGCCGTATTCCACAACGTCCTTGCCCAGCCATCGATTGCAAACGCTGATATCCCCGAGATCCTATGTATGTATTGACGAGCGCAGCTGTGTGTTTAAATACAGAACCTTGACATTTGAACATTCTCGGCTGACTGACGTGCTCTAGATGCGATCTTCGGAGTCACCTTTGTTACCGCCACTGCCATGATTTTGGCTGGAGCAATGCTGGAAAGAGGCAGGCTATGGCCTAGCATGGTGTTCCTCTTGTGCTGGACAACCTTTGTGTACTATCCGTAAGTTATTAGCCGCACTCTCTCTTGGATCGCAACTCTGGGCTGGACCTAGCGCGGACCAAACTTTATCCCGTGAAGAGTCACTGACAAACATCGCTATAGTCTAGCATATTGGGAATGGAATCCATCTGGATGGCTGTACAACTTGGGCCTTTACGACTTCGCAGGATCAGGTCCAGTCCACATTGCCTCCGGATTTGGTGCTCTAGCTTGGTCGTTTATGCTGGGACCCCGTCTGCCCGACGCCAGCATCACCGACCGCAAGGCAGCGGTGCACTACAAACCACATAACCCACTGCTTATGGTTCTTGGAACGGTACTTATTTGGTTTGGCTGGTTTGCATTCAATGGTATGTCAAATGTCGGTGCCATGTGAGGTCGAAAGCTAACCTTCACCCCTTAGGTGGAAGCACTGCAAACCTTAGTCTCCGATCGATCTACGTCGTTGCGAATACAAACTTCTCGGCCTGTGCCGGCGGAATCGCTTGGGTTCTGCTCGGATACTTACATACCCGAAAGTTCTCTCTGGTCGGCTTCTGCAGCGGCATCATTGCTGGACTAGTTGGCATCACACCTGCCGCCGGATTCACGCTCATCTATGTTTCTCCTGTAATTGGAGGTGTCACATCACTGGTGTGCTTTTACTGTGTCAAGTACAAGTACATTCTCTCGGTTGACGATGGTCTCGATATCTTTGCCATCCACGGAATTGGTGGCGTTATCGGAGACATCCTGACTGGCCTTTTTGCTACTGGATATGTTCCTGCGCTGGATGGTGTATCTGGAGATGCCTATGCAGGTGGATGGTGGGATGGCAACTATCGACAGCTTGGCCTCCAGATTGCGGGTGCCGTGACTTGTGCTGCTTGGTCATTCGTCATTTCTTGCATATTGCTCTTCGGCATTGGCAAGATCCCTGGTCTGCATCTCCGAGCCAGTGAGGAACACGAGATCAGAGGTCTTGATTACAAGTACCTTAGTGATATGGACTGGGAGGACCACTACATGAACGGAGGTATCACACCGGTGATGGAGGGAACGCCTATGAGAGCTTCAACTCCTCAGCAAACTCCAGACAAGAGTGAAGAGAGGAAGGTCGACTAAGCTGAGGGAGGTAGTTGTAGTTAGCTTATTATAGGACAATTATTTCATTTACTGGATATTATGATGTTAGGTGTAAGAGGTGAGTATTTAGATTCCAGACAGGATAGAATATGTTAAAGGTGCGTACGTCACCTACCCTCTGACTGGTTTGTGGATCATAAATAGCCAAAGGATCCGATTGCAAGCTGCCTTTAACTTACCCCTTCTTAATACTTTACAAAACCTGTTCTATCCTTTTTCTATAACCCTACACTTTGCAGATAGTATGCAACCTAGCAAAAGAACCTGCACGCCTGTCTACTTTGTAGCTCACATCATAATTCCGCTTAAAAAAGGTTTAATGCCATATAGGTTATCCAACTGAGTGGACAATGGGTTGACGATTCTACAAATCGTAGCAATTACCGTAGTGCACATAGCTGATTATAGGAGCTTACGGTAAACCAAGCTGTAACAAGAACCTAACCCTATGAAAAAGGAGGTTATCTACAGCTAATATTAGTCAATCAGTAACAATTACAGATTCGATATAGCTGCGAAGTATATGAGGCAGCTATGTTGAACTGGAAATGGATATTCAGAACACTACACCGGAGTCAGAGTATATGCGATTGAGCATTGCTGCTTCTGTCCCTTTATAGGTCCATATACGACATTCAAGCTTGGCAAGCCGCAAGGATCACCACAGTGGGCAGTTACTAATGCAATCAAAATGAGGCATATAACCGCATATTGGGCATTGAATAATTGTAACTCAACTACATGTGGGGTGTTGGTCGCGATCTCAATAATGATCCACTTAGCCCGTGACCAATCTGCGCCGGAAACCCCGGGTCGTTTCGTTTCTCATTCGGGGATGAGAAATAGCGCAGCCGAGGACTGGAGATCGAGGAGCTTGTTGTTTGTCAATGGAGAATAGGCCGACTTAACCGTGAGATGGACGAATTATAGGTTATTGTTTTGTGGGATTTCCGTGATAGGCAACTGTCGCCATACTTCGCAATCACCCATGGTATTACGCCACGGCCTATAACCGATCAACACCCGCAATCAACCCTTGAAGAGCCTTTTTCTGGTTTTGATCAGCGGGCATGAATCGCTGGACGAAGAGGAAGTCTGAGATTCTCTTGGATTTAACTGGTTTCGAGTTCGCCGAACTTCTAACGGGGTATTCGCAAACCCGGGGCTAGCTGAACAGGCGAACACAAGCATATTGTCTCTGCAGACAAAGCTGCAAGAGGTTCTGAATTTATGCAGATATTAGCGGATGCGGAAGTACTGTTTTATGTATCGCTGAGTAGAACAGCTGCATCATCGTCGAAAATGCTTCACGGCTCTGGTAGTATGTTCTGTGACTCCATTGCACCCAAGACTTTTTCAACTTCTTGAAACCGTTTCCTGTCAGTGCACTTATCGTCGGCTCGGATCCGACATGTGGAGTAGCCATAATCTACAAGCATAGGTAGGTGTTGGTTGAACTTTGAAATGGCCAGCTTTCGTCATAGTTCAGAGGTCTTTCGTGATGAACCACCCTGTTTTTCATCCACTACCCTCCCACATCCCGCCGAAATATGCCATAGTTCTCGAGGATTCCGAAATAACGTTAGGTGAGAGGGGAAATAATCTTGGATGAGAATGCGTCATCGTTCTGCTGTCAGTAGTAGAGTGAAGCATTATATGTATTTCTTCGAACTATATAACCAAATGTTCACCCCAAGGCCTTGGCTCTCGGAGAGAACGCCAATCATTTTTATAAGCTTGACTTCTTTGGCTTAGTCTCATGTCCCTTTGCATTTAGTTGCAAGTCGACTATCGGCACACCATGGTTTCCTGGAGACAACCATTCAGTGGCCGCTCTGACGCGGCTGTTGCGACCGAGACCGCGACCAACGATGGCGAATACTCTGACGGAAGCTTGAAATATGTAGGAGAGACCGGCGGTAACAGCAATGCCGTCACGTATCAGGAAGCAACTGGAGCGCCTGTCGAACATGACTCGCCTTTGGGTTACGATGTTGGGCCATTCACAATCGTCTTGATCAATGTCACTATGATGATTGGTACTGGCATCTACTCTACACGTATGTTCCTACTCATGATTACTCAGAGAACATCGCTTATACTTTCTAGCATCTGCCATTTTACACGGTACCGGTTCGGTTGGTCTGATGTTCATCTACTGGACTTTGGGCTATCTGGTAAGGAACTATTTGCGCACTGGAGCCAAGGACTTGATCTAACATCATTCTCAGCTCTGCATTGCATCCGGTGCAGTCTACCTGGAGTTTACCGCGTACTTTCCTAGTCGATCGGGTTCCGAGGTTGTCTTCCTCGAACAAGCGTTCCCTCGCCCTACCTGGTTTTTTCCAACCACCTTTGCTGTGCAGAGTGTCCTCTTGTCATTCGGCAGTAGCAATGCTGTTGGTAGGCATGAAGCAAGCCTCTCTCAAGACATCAAAACTAAGCCTTGAAACAGTTCTGGCAACCTACCTCTTTCGGTGCTCGACACACGAACCCAGTAACTGGGAGACCAAAGGTGTAGCCCTGGCTGGGTACACCGTGGCATGCTTGTGTAAGTAGGCTTTCTCATTGGTATGAGACTATACTTACACGATTCAGGTCTGGTGTTCAACACCAAGTACGCCTACTGGTTCCAGAATGCAATTGGTGTTGTCAAGATTCTCACCCTGATATTTATTATCATTACCGGATTCGTGGTTCTGGGTGGGCATACCGACATCGAGGACCCCAAGGCCAATTTCCGAAACGCATTCGAAGGCACGGGCTCAGCTAGTGCATACGGTCTCACCAATGCACTATATCGAATTATTTTCTCCTATGGTGGATATAATAACGCTTTCAATCTCGCCAATGAAGTCAAGGTACGCTCAGAACCTTATAGTGTCGTTGACGCCGGACTAACTATCTGCTCTAGAACCCTGTCCAGTCCCTCAAGAAATATGCCTTCGCTGCATTGACAACGGTATATGTGCTTTATATGTTCGCCAACGTCGCCTGGCTTTCAGCAGGTACAGTGATCAGCCCCAGCCTCTTCGAGCCTCATACTGATAGTCGCAGTGCCCAAGGAAGAGCTCGAAAGCTCTGGTCTGACAGCAGCAAGCTTGTTCTTTAGCAAGGTGCTCGGAAATAGTGGAGCAGTGCGAGGGCTCAACTTCCTTATTGCCTTGAGTGCCTTTGGAAACATCATGGCCGTCATTGTTGGATTATCCCGACGACTTCGAGAGTGCGGGAGGTTAGTCTAACCAGAAGTTATATGAAGTCTAATCGAGCTCACACACAACCATAGGCAAGGTGTCCTTCCATGGACTCCCTTTTGGGTCTCTACCAAGCCATTTGGAACACCACTCGGACCTTATTTCACCACTTGGGCTATTACTGCCCTTATGATTCTTGCTATCCCATCTGGCGATGCCTTCAACTTCGGTATGCCATCACGCGTCTCTTCAGATGCAGAAGTAGCTAACCCATACTAGTGAGCGACCTTGGTGTCTATCCGAATGCCGCTTTCAATCTTGCCATGGCCGTTGGGCTCTACGTTGTGCGTTGGCGGCGCAAGCGTGCAGGCCTCCCTGCTCCCGAGTTCAAGGCTTGGCATGCTCTTGTAATTTTTAACATTCTGGTTCAGTTGTTTGTGATTATCATGCCTTGGTATCCTCCCGAGGGTGGAATGTACGCTGGCGATGTCAGCTTCTGGTATGCCGCATACGTTGTGACAGGCATCGGAATGTGAGTTCATAAACCCCTATGAGTACCGTGGTTGGCCACTACTAACAGATTCTATAGTCTTATCTTATGCGGTGTCTACTACTATTTCTGGGCATTCCTGCTACCAAAATGGAAGGGCTACAGGCTGCGATCAGAAGCCGTCACTCTGGATAACGGTGTTCAAAGTCATGAGATCAGAAAAGTCCCCATTGGTGAGCTGGATGAGTGGGAAGCGACGCATGATGTTACTGGTCGCCTTCGTCAAACCACGGTCCTACTGTCTGAAGGTCCTGAGAAAGTGTCCCCTCATTCCAGTGATTCTGTGGCCAAGGTTTGATTGACTAGCACTCTTTATTCAAACATGTACCTGGCATGAGCACTACTTGTTTAGAGTCAGATTATAGCGAGATATATAGACCAAAGACGATACATAAATACTTTATATATATCTCTAGTCGAAATCAGACAATTAACACAACCCTCCAAGACATATCCGTGCCACAAAACAGACTTCGGGTATCAACAGACTAGTACTTTACATGAAATTATACGCAAGTATCCAGCTCGTGAAAGACAAAGAATTGGTACAATTGGTGAATTAACTAGAAAACCGCGATGGAGATTAGTGTCGAAGAATTTGGGACCCTGGGAGTTCCAAGAGCCTGGCCACTAATGATATTGATTCCTAGCCTTCCACTCAAGCGTTGGGGTTGACATTAGCGCCAGAGGCAGTGGCAGTGGCACTATCGTTTCGAGCACCATGTCCAGATGCAGCCTTGTTGTTGGGACCATCTGGGAAGATGCGCTCGTCAATGTCGCGAATGCGAAGGCCGAGACGAGCAGGGTCAATGTTTCGATGGCCCCAGAGAAGAAGAGCCCCAAAGACGGGCTTAGCGATGAGATCAAGAATACCGTAGAAGACAGCCTCAGAGTCAGGGGCAATCAAATTACCGCCTTCACAGACACCCCAGGCAATGGGGTAGAGAATCCAGACAACAGCTGTGAGGGAACCGCACATGACGAAGGTTCGACCGACGTCAGGGCCAACGTGCTTGGCATGTAGACGAGCTTCCCATGCGAGAACATAAACGATGTATGCGAGAGCAGCGCAGCCTTGAATCAAGTTAGTGACGGTGGCATCAGTGCATGGAAGACGACTTACCGAAGGCGAAGTAACCCCACTTGTAAGAACTCTTCACAAGGGCGCCAACTAGTCCAGTGACAATCATGACCCAGTCCACAAGAATCACCCAGAGCACAGTTGGCCAAGGCATGCCAGCAGTAAGGAGCAGATCTGTGAGTAGCAGGGGGGTAGTCAAGAACCAGTCGATGTATCGTGCGTAGAAGATCTCTCTGTAGATCCCGGCAACTCTATGGTTGGACCTCTGGAACTCAACCGCGATAGGAGTCCAGCCGAGGTTCGAAGCCATTGTGAAGTATGCGATAGATGCGATCATGGTGATACCTGCAGTGATGTAGCTAAGCAGGTCAGTAAAGAACATGACACCGACTCCTTAGATACCCATGGATTGGAAGGGCTTGAAGAATGTCCAATGGAATCTTGATGAAACTTACTGGAAGATACGGTCGGTGCGAGGCTTTCTCATTCCAAGCCCAAGGAACACAAAGGTTGAAACGGTCATGACTGAGAACAATTAGTCTTTTCATCACATAACCCTGGACGTTGATGTATTCTACACACCTGCGCAGACAGCCCAGTACCAGTCAGAGCCTCTGACGGTGATGTTGATGTCACTGCGTTGCCCATTGACAGTGTCAGCTGTATTGAAGTGTTAGTAAGTTCGTTCTGACTGGAGGCTGATATGGCTCACGGTTGACATTGAGAGCATCGTTCCCTCTGGCATAAAGATGATCGGCCATGGTGAGAAATGGTTAATTCAACGGGGAAAAAAAGTAACTTCGTATTCGTGGAACGAAAAATGGAATGTCTGCAAGCCAAGAAGATGACAGGTATGGATATCAAACCCTTAAATGCAGCCAAGCTTCAATCCCCACGTTTTCCATCTCCCTCTCCATGACTTCATATCCGACCCTCCCGAGCCCAGACGGAAATAACTGCCGAGTAATCGTCATTGCTAGCGACAAAACGCATCTTTCATCAACATGCGCTGTCAGAATCTGCGATGGCTGATATTGAGTCTATGACGTGCTGACATGTTGAGTACACACCACTAGGTTTCAAACGTGGTATCAAGTGACTAAAAACGTTGCCGGTAGCCGTAGCGTGAAATGGAAGATCCCGCGGTACTTTATGTGGGAATTATAAGGCTAATCGATGTATTTGCCGAAAATGATGACGGTTTGAAGTCAAGATAGGAATGTTTAATGTAACACGACGGGATCGACGTTTTGGTGGGGTTGGAGATGGATCAGATCCAGCACAGTCTGAGACAGTGCATGAAGATTATTGACAGTCCGGTTCTTTCCGATCAGATAGTTGTCACGTTCACTGCATACTATTGACTTGCAAGGCTCATGGATATCGACAGGTAGATCATAGGTATTAGGGGAGTTCATTCTATCTCTAACTATGTAATCGCACCAAAGAAATACTCCTGATCAAACCAATTAATGCTCGCTAGTTCGCAGCAATGACAAGATAGTAGTAAGCCAGCAAAATGGCAACCAAAGCTCCCAAGAACCCTTGGAACAGAGTCAAAGATGAATCGCTCATCTTGTCCAGTCCACCCTTGGGAGACTTAGCAGTATCCTGCGCCCAAGGAATCTGATGACTCTTGAACCCTGAGTCCTTGAGAATCTGCTCTGCAACAATCTTACTACCAGCAATACAGACAGGAACACCAGTACCAGGATGTGTGCTGGCACCAGCGAAGTACAAGTTCTTGTACTTCGAGTGCTGAGTACCAGGTCGGAAGGCGAGAACGTTCATGATGGAGTGGCTAAGACCCAGAATGGCACCCTTATCGAGGTTGAACTTCTCTTGCCATGTGAAGGGAGTGTTGATGATCTCGTTCTCAATAAGCGGAGCAAGATCGACGCCTATTCTTGCGCGCATTGTTTCAATGACTGTGTCACGAGCGAGAGAGATCATCTTATCCCAATCCTGGGTTGTTTCGAGTCCACCAGAGTTTCCAGACTTGGACAGACCGCGATGTGTTCCTTCAGAATCAGAAAGAAGATGACCAACAGGGACAAGAACAACGATAGAGTCCTTGCCCTCAGGAGCAGCCGACGGGTCAATGCGCGAAGGGACATTGACGTAGAAAGATGGTTCTGAAGGAATGAGGTGCTCCTTAAAGATGCTGTCAAAAGATTCCTGATACTCATCCGCGAGGAAAATGTTGTGAGCATTGAGTTCAGGTACAATCTTTGAAGCGGACCAGTAGAAGGAGATACTACTGCAGGACGTCTCTCGTTTTGATAGTGAGTCTGCGTAGCTGGTCTTGGGGAGGAGGTTGTTGTAGGTGTAGACAAGGTCAGCGTTTGAAATGACAATGTCTGAAGGCAGATGTGTTCCGTCGCTTAGAACAACACCGTTTGCCTTGCCGGTTGCTTGGTCGATGGAGATGGACTTGACGCCGGTGGAAAGACGGTACTCGACACCAAGACGCTGGCCAACGTTGACTAAAGCCTCAACGACCTGAAGCTGTTAGTGAAGAACGCATCATGTCGGGTTGCAAGACTAACCTTATGGAATCCACCTCGAGGGTATAGGATACCCTCAGCAAGCTCAGTATACTGAAGCAAGCTGTACGTTCCGGGTGCATCAAAAGGGCTCATACCCATGTACATGCTTCCAAACGTAAACACTCTTCTCAACCTCTCGGTCCAGAAGTACTTGCTCGCTCTCGTCCAGATACTCTCAAGAGGATGAATATTGAACAGATTGAACAGCACTTCAGGTCTCGCCAGACTCAGAATGCTAGGGAAGTTTCTTCGCAGCACAGACTCAACACTAACTTCGTAATGTCGATGCGACTCCTGAAGAAAACCAAGATATCTCTCAAACCCATCGATGCCTTCAACAGCTTCGATAGCTTTTTTCATCTTGGTGAGATCAGTGGACATCTCAAAAGACGAACCATCGCCGAACCAGATGTTATAGTTTGGTTCACATTTTAGAAGCTCGACTCCCTCAGCGGTTAGCGATGTTCCTAGGTCTTGGAAGATCTCGTGGAAGAAGCGAGGGAGGAGAAGAAGAGATGGACCTTGGTCGAAGCGCTGACAAGGTTAGTGGGCGTAAATAGAGTGAGTTGGAAGACGTACGTGGCCATCGTTGTGGATTAGGGAGCAACGTCCACCGGTAAAGTCATTCTTCTCGACAATAGTAACTTTGAAGCCAGCTTTTGCGAGTCTCGCAGCAGTAGAAACACCGCCGACGCCAGCGCCTAAGCATCGTCAGTCAATTACTCTTCATAGTCCATCAGAGATAATGTAACATACCAATAACAATAACAGATTTCTTAATGTCGCTCATTTTTGCTGTAAAAAGTGAAGATGCTCAGTCAATAACCGACTCACCCGAAGCCAACGGTTTTGATAGCCAGAGCAATAGAGTCAATGACGTCTTCCATTTTGTTTTGATCCACTTTTCCCTTCGCACTCGTTTAATGAGACCACTTGGCGTACATGTGAAAGGCCAGATTACCCTGTGCTTAGCGAGGCGCAGTTTGTTTTTTTGAGGGATTTTAGTGATTCATTGAAGATTAGAGGCAGAATTGAAGTCGTTGATGCGTTGACGATCATTGACGGGTTTGGTTTGGAGGGTTTTTAAGTGGATTTGGTGATGGGATGCGTGTTGAATGATTGGTTGGTGGGTTTATGGTGGTGGTGCTGTCAAAATGTCAACGGTGAGGCTATGAATTTAGGTTGCCACGAGACTTTACGACGCCAAGTAAATTCCAACGGTTGAGTAGGCAATACTCTAAGACATTCTTTAATCCAGAAAACGGATGCTCAAAGTGGAATGAAATGCATAATCTATGAATCTATGACCTCTACCATTACATCCTCCACGCTTCACCCCGCTATTTGTTCAATGCAGACCATGCAACTCGAATTCGTCTCATCTTAGGAACAGTAGCCCTGCCCTTCTTCATCGTAGGACCCTTCTCTCGCAGAACGCGTCCAATCTCCATGTAGCTCTCAACAGCGACGCGAATTGGTCCTTTTCCTTCCGAAGGAAGCTTATCAATAGCGCCCTTTGCCATGTTGTACTTTTCAAAAGCACGGTCAAGCAGTTTATGGCGGAGAGCTTCGATGGCAGGACTATGGGGTTGTTGGATCACATCTTCGGGAGTGAGTTGGGCTTCTTTTAGCCAGGAGAGGGGAAGATAGACGCGGTCAATTTCTGCGTCGGTTTTGATGTCGCGGGCGATGTTGACGTATTGAAGTGCGATGCCCATTTCTTGGCCTGAAGCAACGACTTCGCGTTGGATGTCTTCGGGGACAGATTCTGGGGTATGGTAGAGAATAAGGTGGTTGCAGAGTTCTGCGACGGTGCCAGCTACGCGACTTCCGTAGATGTCAAGATCTTCAGTGGTCTCGATGGGAAATGCCCCAGACTTTCTGTCAAAGAGAAGATCCGTGTCAAAACCTTTAAGCAGATCGTCCAACGGTTGTTTGGGAAGGTAATACGTAGGCAGTTGGAGAAGAGCCATGTGGAACATCTCCGGGATGTTGGACATGACATATTCTCGTAGTCTTTGTGAAGGTTCCTCTTGGTTCTCTTCATAAGCGAGATCAAGAAACTTTCTCAGCTTCTCAATAGAGGCTCTGGAATCCTCAACGGAGGGAGCTTCGTCAACAAGATCATCAGCGGCCCGGCAGAACGCATACAACCGGATCAGATCAATGCGGAGTCTTCCTTCAAAAGTGCCGCTTGCGAGATAGAAGCTTCGGCTCTTCTTGCGAAGCAAAGCAACGGCGCTGACAAGACCCTGAATGCGCTCCTCATCATACTTCTCTTTGGGGAGGATAAGAGTTCGGATGATGGTAAGTAAGCTGGGCACTCCCTTTGTCCGAGGGAAGTGTTCAGGAAAAGTATCGAGGATAGCCAGATTGTTGTCACAAGCGATGAGGCCAAAGACAATCAAGGTGTTGGTGAGAAGGAAAAAGACAGCTTCCCTGCAAATAGTTAGAGCAGTCACCTCTCGCAGAAGAATGGTGCTTACTCAATGTCCAGGCCATCCCACAAGACAATGCCGTATTTGGTCCCAGAAGTGATACTCCACGTTCCTCGTCGCAACGCAAAAGTGTCAACAACCCACAAATACAAGGTTGGCAAAGCAATGGGAAGCGCAGTATTCGTCCAAGGCAAATTCACAATGAACTGATATGAAATCGACCTGCCAATGGTTAGCATATACAGCGTGAAACAGTCTCTCAAGTTGAGTATTACCATAGAAACAAGAGGAATGGACACGCCCAAATGAGGATAAGGCCCATGTACATCCCCTCCCCGCCAGAGGAAACAGAAACGAGGCCGAAAATAATAGCTGATGCGAAAAAGATCTGGCCAGCGATTTTACCCCAGCCCGTCTTCTTGGACAGGTAAATAGGGTGGAATGTCGGTTTGCTGAGAATCATGTAGAGTAGAGAAGTGTTGAACGTCTGAATGACAAAGAAGAATAATTCTTCTGCTGGAATATCCCATGCTGTTAGACCAACCACGACACCGGGAGGATAAGTCCATATGCGATTTCGGATGAGATATGAGTCCCAGGGGCTGTCTGCATTAGTAAACCTCAACAAAATCCCCTCTGCAATCAACATACATTGTCGAAACAACAGCGACCTGCAAAAATTAGCTTCAAGCCGTTAATCTTCCCAAAGAAACTCACCGTTATCAAAAACACAAGCTTAAAAACATCCAACCGTGACATCAACGGTCTATAAACCGCCGCCAAAACAACACCAAACGGTATCGTGTATTTCAGATGCCTATATCAAGGGATGAGTTAAACGACCTCCCTCAACAACGCCGAGGATACGTACACTTGGGCATATTCCCAGCCCATTTTGACAGAATGTTATTTCGTGTCCGTGAACAACAAAAAA